>JARJLG010000274.1:0-114462 GCA_029448575.1 Mycena maculata | reverse complement strand
TGAGGCCTCCATGTCGGCGGCCATCCACCGGAGCATCCGCTCTACACCAGGCGGCACCTCTCGACCACTCTCCGGCGCTGCGAGTGTCTTGAGTATAAGCTGGCACGCCCGGTATGCCAGCTTATAGCGCAACATAGTGCGCCCCACCTGCTCCCCGAGGTATCCGACGTGAGCATCAAGCTCCCGGACCTGTTCCCGCAGACTCTCTCTGCCCTCAGCCTTCCGGGCCCTCCTTTCCCGCTCCTTCCGCGTGCGATCGCGCACCTCGTGGTCGCTCCGGTCCCCCCGCTCCGTTCGGGGGTTCCGGCGCGTCCGCGAGGGCCCCGCAACCGGTGCAGACCCTTGGCGACGGGCCTCCTGTGCCGCGCGTCGCTTGTTGACGCGAGGCGGTCCAAGGGGCCGCGCGCGACTGCACTGGATGTGCTTTGCGCGGCACCGGCGGCAGGCGGTGCGTCCCGCCTCGACGACGCACACCTCGCCACTCCTCCGGCACGAGTCGCAAGCTACGAAAACCAAAACCGTTAGTACCGGAACCTCCGGTTTTCACTGCAACGCACCGTTCTCCCCCTCCTGCTCGACGTCGCTGTCGTCCTCGTCGTTCAGCTCGTCCACCTCGCCTCCCCCCTCCGCACGCTCCGGCGACACCGACTTCAATGTTTCAATCACCGGCAATTCGTCGAATTCCGGAGCCTCCGCGTCGAGCGCCTCCAGGTCTCGAATGAGTTGGAGGGCACGAGCGGCCTCCTCATTCGCCACTTCCGCGCGTTGCGCGGCCTCCTCCGCCTGTTCCTGGTACGCCGAGATAAGGTGTACCCGGCGCTGCTCCCTCTCCTCGTAGAACCGCTGGGCGGCCTCTTCGCGCAGCTCCGTCGTGGTCGCTCGCGCCTTCCCCTTCCCGGTTTTCTTGCCGTTGCCGGCGTCGCTGCGGTAGTCGTCGCTCGACCCCTCGCGCCCACTGTCGTTGTTTCCGTGGCTCGACATCGAATTTTGGGGTTGGTGACCGGAGGTGGTGGTGGTACGAAAGAAAGAAACGTCTGAGTCAAAACCAACAGCACGTGACTTTTTGATCTTGTTTATTTTCCCACGCTTCTTCATTGTTCGACAAACCTCATTCCTTTTGGGTTCCTCATGGGAGAGGAACCTAAGAGGGGGATACTGTTATATCCATGCAACATCCCCAGTCTTCTCGTCGACCTTCCGGTAGCTCCGGTAGGTTCCGAGGCTCCGGTAGTATACCGGAGCCTCCGAACCGTTCCGGTACCATCGGGTTTTTACGCAATGAAGGATTACTGAGCGTTTCCCGTTTATCCGTCTTCCTTCCTTTTCACTTATTGTCATACGACTTCTCATCAGCCCATCTGACTCGACTTATTGTTAAGAACCACTCTCCTTCCTTTTATGGAATACAATTAGATACTTAGTATAAATACGTCTTTAATATGTCCTGTACGTCAGATTGATAATTGACGTTGCTTGGCTCACTTCCCTTGCACTGAGTCGTCTCCGTTCTCTCCGGTTCCCTCCGGTACTCCGACTCGTCTTCCTCTATCGGGTACCTGCCGGTTAGGGTAGTCGCTCACCCTTGACCCCCTGTGGTGTTGTGATCCTCCTCCGTATACGTTCCGGACCCTCCGGCTCTCCGACGCTCCGACATACCGGAGCCTCCGGTCCTTCGGCCATTTACTCTTCGGGTCCAACCCGGCTCGGTATATAACACTTGTCGTGGTTGTATGCAACGAACGTGAACGTCACTTCGTAATGTCCCCATCACTTTCTTTTATTTTCTGTCCGCTCAATCTATTCCTTATTGATGCCTCATTTTTATTCCCTAGTTCAACACCCGACATACATTCGTCGGCATTCACTCATTTTCAACGCAGTTCGGCCCGATATCATATATGTGATGCGATGATGTATGCACCGCCACCCCCTCAGTTCGTATATAAAGCTGTCACGTACTCGTAGTTTACCTTCTTCGGTCAATCTACCGCTTAAAACAGTCTTTCTTGGTCGATTCATCCAAATCCCCTGTGTGTCGGAACTGGTGTATTCGCGCTTCTGTCACATTATATCCATTGACGATTCACATTGGATTCGCGAAGTGGGCGATGTCCCTGATATAACCCATCCTAGTCTGTTTTGTCGCCCGCGAATAACATGAGCGTCATCGTGGACGACTACACGCAGTCTACTCGCGGCTCATACAGCAAATATATTCGGATCCCCCCTCCCTTCTACACATACCATGGCTCGCGAATCTGACATCTATCCAACATCTATCTTTAATTGCATCGCAAACGTGACTTCGAGCAATTGCGGTCCGAAAATATTACTGTCTGCCAGGAGAACATCTGGCCAGAATTGACTTCCCTGCATCATTCAGAACCATGGCGTCCCACCATGATCATCTGCCGCTCGACGACAGCTTGTCGTGGTTGTATCTATTGATGATTCGCAAGTGCGTGATATCCCTGATATAACCTGTCCTGCTCTGTTTTGTCGCCCGCGAATAACATGAGCGTCATCGTGGACGACCGCGACGCTCTGGTCCAGTATAATCCGTTGCCGGCAGTCTCGAATGCATCGCATGGTTGGGTACACGAAGGCACACAGACAGAGTTCATGGACACAACCTCATCTTCTGTAACGCTGGGTGATACTGCGACGTTCACGTTTACGGGTGAGTTCGATATACTAATATCCTGCTGCTCTTCTTCTCTTCTCACTTGAGTTCGGAACCCCAGGGTCGTCTGTGACTGTGTTCGGGACGCTGGGCCCCACACCAAACCCTGGCAATGCATCAAGTATGTTATTTTCCATCGACCAGGGAACACCTAGCGCGTTCATTGCACCTGCGACTAGTAATTCTACAATCAACCATGAACCCATTTGGGCATCCGGGCCCTTGGCCGAGGAACAACACACCCTCGTTATCACACAAAACTCGCCAATCAGGCAAATCCTTCTTGACTACTTTCTCTACAACACTACGTCGACTGGGGGAAAGACAGTTTTCATCGATGATAGCGACGCCCCCGTTCGATATTTGGGGGACTGGGTGTCACTGAATGAGGAGGAATATTTTCAACATACGGCACACTTTTGCGAGACATCGGGGTGCTCAGCCAGTCTTGCATTCGACGGTATGTGCCATTGACTCTTCCTTCTTGTTTCTGTCACCCATAGTTTCACTCAGGGACTTCCGTGACATTACAGGGCCCGGTGGCCGCTGGGATCGATCGACTTGGCTACAATGTATCTGTGGCCATAGACGGAGGCCCGGTGGTGTTTATAACTACATCTGTGAACTCGATGTCGCCCACATTTAACAACGAGCTATTCATCTCTTCGCCTCTCTCGGCTGGAAATCACACAGTCATCTTTACCACTTTCAATTCGGAACCCTTTTACGTCGATTATTTCCTGGTGGGCAACAACCCCAACATCACCGTCGGCGCACCCCCACCCGTGACGGCGACTGCACAGTTGGACCCCCCATCGACACCCTCGGCCTCACCGGTACATGCTGCCGAGAAATCCACGGTTATCGCGGCCACAGTTGGGGGCACAATGGGCGGTCTTGCGCTCCTGCTTTTGGTTTTAGCGGGGGCATTCGTCTTGAGACGCAGATCGCGGAGACATCGACTCCACCTGCCAGGTAGGGTACATTCCATGGTTGGAAAACCGTCCGTTGACGAGCTGCAGCCTATGGAGCTGTCGATCCCTTTCTACAGTCAACATCCGACCCCGACCGTGGCATTGGAACAACACCGCCTCCGCCCACGTATAGAAAATCTATCCCACTATCAAATGTTCCGTAGCAATTCCAGGGATATGTCATGGGATGTAACCTTACTCTGTAGTTCTGTACACAATTGGCATTTAGCGAACGATTCGACTTCGTTCATTCAAGTGTGTTAAATAGTGACTCGGCGTCTTGATCATCACGTATACCATATTACGCCCTGGGCGGAGAGGAGACCCCTAACGTCTCTCTCTCTGACCCAGGTGTGTTGATTCCATGTACTTGCATTATTGGACAACTAACGTCTCTCTCTCCGACCCAGTATTTGAATATAACTTTGATAGGTTATGGGCCCCCGTGTCGCATAAACTCAAAACACACACACTCGAGTTTACTGCGCACCAATTCACCAAGTTATATTCACCACAAACCACATTATCCTACCTCAATCCACCATCTGACCATCTCACCCAATGGCGAACCCCCAAAGCACTGTGGACAAAGAAAAGGAGTGGAAGAGTTTGAGGCTTACAGGAGGACGAGGATGGCTCGAACAACTACAGCGAGTTCAAGCAGAAGTCCATCCTCGATCTTGATGCTGTCGGATACTGGCAGTATATAGCAGGGCCAGACTACAACCCTCCCGTCATTCCGACACTCATACCGACCATGCAAGTCCAAGGTCTTGACGCAGCCGGAAATCCTGCTACCATCACAATCCCGGGGAATGAAGCAATGGTCAACGCAGCCAAGAAGAACGCTGAGGCCTGGCTGTTGGCTGACAAGAAAGCCCATGCTCTCATCGTGAAAGCAGTCCTGACTGCAAAACTGTATGTCGTCCGTGACTGCAGATCTGCGCATGATGCCTGGAATGCCCTGAAGAACGAGTATGAGCCCGCCAATGCTCTTACTGCTGTTACCATCAAGCAGCAGATCATCGCTTACCAGTGCAAAGCGAGCGAGGATCCTGTCAACTGGCGTCAAGTCATGATCCAGTTATACGGAAAGCTGCGAGATGCAGACCCGTACATGATGCCGGACTCCGAATTCGCCAAGCATCTCGTCACTCTTATGTGTCCGTCAGACACCTGGCAATACTGTCGTGACTCTCTTCGTGAAAAGGTTCGACAGGGCGAAGCGATGGGGAACCCGGTTTCATCTGCGTCCGTAATCAATCGGATGAAACAGGAAGAGGTGGAAATGAAGATTGCTCCGTCCATCGTTTCCATCAATGCACTAGTTGCTGGTGGGAAAGCGAAGCACCGTGAGTCGGGCGATGCTGTCCCTGGCGTATATGCAGCTGGGTCTTCTCATCAAGCCAACCGCAAGGCAGACAAAAGCCAGCAACGTCACGCCAAACGCTCAGCTCCCTACAACGCCCAACAACACTCAGCTCCTCGTGCTCCCCGAGCATTTTGCGAAAACACGTACTGCGAGACACCTGTGGGTCACACCAAGGCCGACTGCTTTTCTTATGGCGGAGGAAAGGCTGGCAAATATCCCGAGGGCATTCGTGGCCGGAAAGATGTGCATCTTTCACTCGAAGCGAGGCTTGCCGCACGCCGTAAGCAGGCCCTCGAGGCAAGTGGAAGCCAATTTGCAGGGATGGCAGAGTATACGGAAGATGGAGAAGAAGAGGTGAAGGCGGTCTTTGAGACGGTCCAAGATGGCTTCTCGTTCATGGCGGACCTGCCTGTCATGGAAGGTGATGATGACGAGATTGCCGTAGATGAGGAGATTCGCGTCAATGCTGCTGCACTCAATCTTGAGGTTGCGCAAGACGACACAGTCAACCATGACACGGGCGCCTCACGCCATATCTTCCACCATCGTGAACTCTTCCACGACTACGTCCAGTTTGATACGCCGTTGAACGTTCACGGCTTTGGCCGAATTTGTCAGCACAAGCTGTAGGGAAAGGCAAAATTGTGATGAGGGCAACATACGATGGAACGACCCGCCAATTCTCAGTGTCGAACGCCATCCACATCCCCACAGCTCGCTGCAACCTGATCTCAGGTTCTAGGATTGACAAAAAGGGTGTCAGCACACGAACTGGGAGCGGTAAAATCACGTACCTCAATGGTGCTGAAGTTCTGTTTGCTTCTGGAGGGATTGTAAAGGATTTGTACAAGATGGACGTGGAGACCGTCGAGCCGGAGGCAGAGGTTGATGCTGCCGAGGATTTGATCGCCGCAATGGTGCCTTCGGTTACGTCCTTGTTTGGACCTGGGACCGAAAGCGAGGACGCCAAACACTTGGGTTTTATCACCGTCTAGTGGGCCACATCGACGTTAAAGGGCTAAAGCGCTCCACCACCCGACTACCGATCGACAGTGTCCAGGTGCAGAATTGCCGTATCTGTGCTTTAGCCAATATCACACGGCTCAAGTTTCCACGCAAAGCCACCAATCGCGCGGATCGTCCACTTTTTCGCATTCATTCCGACGTTTGCGGGCAGTTGCCTGTCAGTTACGGCGGATTTCGGTACTTCATCACCTTCATCGACGACTATTCACGTTTTATTGCAATATATTTTCTTAAATCCAAATCCGACGCTGTCGAGTGCTTTCACGAGTTCTGGACGGCAGTCGAGAAATTCTTGGGCTACCCAATCATTTTCCTACGAATTGACAATGCTCCCGAACTCGTTGAAGGCCAATTCCGCGACTACTGCAAAAAGCACGGTATCAGCTATGAGAAGTCAGTACCCGACGCGTCACAGCAAAATGGTGTCGCTGAACGAGCAAACCAAATCATTGAGCGCATGACACGCGCGATGCTCGTGGACTCCAGCCTATCATCTTGGTTCTGGCCTCTTGCTGCGCAAGCTGGGGTACACATTAAAACCGCGTACCTCATGCTTCCCTAGAGCCGGACAAGACACCGTTCGAGTGCTGGTTCCAACGGAAGGCTGATCTTTCCCACCTCAGACCCTTCGGGGCATTGGTTACAGCAAGGAAGACCAACTCGGACGACCTCAACAAAGTCATTCCGAGAGGTGAGGAGGGGAGATTCGTTGGCTATGCAAGGGACTCGAAGGGGTACCTTGTCTGGTTTCTGCACTCCAAATCCATTCGGTCGCGGCGCGATGTTGTGTTCCACGGCTTCCCTGACTTTCTCCCATCACCAGCGCTGTCTGAGATTCTGTGGGATGATATACCTCAGATCTTGAGCCACGCTTTCATGATAGTGAGAAGTGTATTGTGCTGGAACAGTATCCCAAATCTGCCACCGAGCCTGCCACCAAGCATGACCCTGCCATTGAGCATAACCCTGCCATCGAGCATAATCCCGCCATCGAGCATAACCCCGCCATCGAGCGTAACCCTGCCAATGAGCATAACGAGTACGTTATTAACGACTCCTGTCTTTGAACGTATCCTAACCTGTTGTACAGGTCCTCCATCAAGAGTAATCCATCCATCGAGAATAACCCATGCCCACGAGCAGTTCACGAGTACGTTATTACACGGCTCGTTGGTCCTTGAACCATCCTAACTTGCCGATAGGCTGCCTACTGATGTCGAGATGGATGATGGTACCTCAGGTACTATTGCCTGTCCTCCCGACGTTGTGATGGGTGATGCCACACAGCCGGATTCTTTCCCTCGGCGATCCACCCGACCGAGACGTGTGCCTGCCCGGTTCATTATCAATCAGGCGGAGACGTCGGATGAGGGGGGGACAGATATCTTACGCAGCATCCTCGTCGATGGTGAAGAGATCGAAATTGAGTGTGACAGAGTTGACTTTCCAAAACTCGCGCTGAGCTTCATTGAAGCTGAAGTCGCGTTTGCTGGCGCCACTCTCACAGATCCCATTGATGATCCCAACGAGAAAGACCCGAAAACCCTGCGAGAAGCCCAGTCGTCGATGTACTGGACATACTGGCTAGCGGCCATATACGAGGAGCTAGAAGCACTCAAGGCGAAGGGTGTTTACGAAGAAATAGACGAGCTACCGCCGAACCGCAAGGCAGTCGAGTCGAAATGGGTCCTACACATCAAGCGTGATCGTGATGGACTCATCTCGAGGTTCAAGGCGCGGTTGGTCGCAAAAGGCTTCACCCAAATCCCGGGTCAAGACTTCAATTACACCTTCGCACCTGTGGCACGATGGGAATCTATTCGAACTCTGCTCGCGTTGGCTGCGGGTCACGGCATGGCCTTGCGACAGATCGACGTCAAGACGGCCTTCCTCAATGGACCTCTTGATGAAGAAATTTACATGCGCAAACCGTCCATTGTCGGGAGCGGGTACTGGAGACTGCGTCGGGGGCTATACGGCCTCAAACAGGCAGGCCGACAGTGGTACCTCGAACTCAATTCCAAGCTCGAAGCCATCGGCTTCAAGCGCACGGAGTCTGACTGGAGCATGTATTGGCGTACCGGTGGTCCGGAGCACTCGATCATCGCCACGAGCGTAGATGACATGCTCATTGCATCAACATCTGATGCCGAATCTGACGCAGTTGCCGCCGCGTTGGCTTCCCAATTCGAGATAACTGACAACGGCGAGCCCAAATTGCATCCAGGGTGCACTATCGAGAGGAACCGTGACGGCCGAACGATCAAGCTTCATCAGAAGTCGTACACGGAGTCCATCCTTCGCGACTTTGGTTTTGACAAGTGCAACTCAGTCGTGACCCCGATGGACCCAGGAGCTCGTCTATCTCCCCAAGTCGATGCTCTTGATGCAGCGAATGCCCAGAGAGTCAAAGAATTCCCCTACACCGCTGTCGTTGGGAAATGCATGTATCTTGCGACCTGCACGCGACCCGACATATCGTATACTGTCAGGGAGCTCGCTCGGTTCATGTCAAACTACGGTCCTTCGCACATCACTGCCGCCAAACACCTGCTTCGTTATCTCAAGGGCACCACCTCGTACGGGATTAATCTCGGCGGGCAATCCGAAACCTTGCACCCACTCCTGAAGGCATTAACCGACTCGGATTGGGGAATGGGAGACACACGAAAGTCGGTCTCCGGGTTTCTCATCATGATGGGTGATTCCCCGCTGTCGTGGAGCTCGAAACAGCAAGCCGTTGTCGCCCTTTCTTCATGCAAAGCAGAGTACCTGGCCTCGACTCACTGCGCTCGAGATATCTTGTGGTTCAGGAATTTGTTTGCTGAACTCGGTATCCCACAGATTCAGCCAACAACCCTGTTCTGCGACAACCAAGGCACGGTTGCATGCACACACGACCCACACGCTCATTCGAAAATGAAGCATATTGCTATCCGGGAACACTTCATACGCGACTGCGTCATGAAGCGGTTGATTGACGTCGTACACGTCTCGAACAAGGAGAACATCGCGGACTTGTTTACCAAACCACTGCATCGAACACTTCATTCACGTTGGGTGAAGATGCTGCAACTGGACGCCAGTCAAGGGGGGGTGTTAAATAGTGACTCGGCGTCTTGATCATCACGTATACCATATTACGCCCTGGGCGGAGAGGAGACCCCTAACGTCTCTCTCTCCGACCCAGGTGTGTTGATTCCATGTACTTGCATTACTTGGGGTGTGGGCCGTGGCATAGCCCGGCAAAACTCGTACTTTTTATTTATTTATAGTAGGGTATCAGGGACAGGCCGCAATCTCGTCTACATCTTCACATCCAAGTTACACGCTACTCTGATCACCTACAAGCTGTCTGGATTTCGATTGAGAACCAAATGAACATGGAAAATCCAAACTCATCAGCTTGGTTTCGAACATTCTGGTCATTGAACATTGGATCACATGTTTCTGCAACATGCAGCATAGAGAACACAATTATCATTGCTGCTGCCATAGAGTGATATGCTTCTATTCATTTTCTCTGCCTTTTACTCATGGGCATGATTCATTTGAACTCTTTATTCAATCACAGAAGAAATGAACCTCTCTTGAGCTCATGGTCGCAACCATATCAACCTTTAAGGCCGGATTGATTGAGCATGGTTATGACCTAGGGCATATTTTGCTGCATGGCAGCTACTTGATTAACCTTAGCAATCCGGATGCGCCAGATTTGGATGCACAACTGAGTTCTGCCGCAAAAAATAAAATAAAAGACACCAAAAGTCATACAACTGCTTTTTTGGATGACTCAAAACCAAGGTTGATATAATTGTATGCCCTCACTTGGCCAACTCACTGAAAACATCTAGGCCATATGTTTGATGCGGTGCGTTTCGTGCACATTCATGTCTCACCAGAACCCATTTTTGTCCACCTCCGGACTGAAGAAGGTCAGGAGTAAATTTCTCTTTTGCTTGATGTCCTTCAAAATCTAATCCGAGGCTATTAGCAAAATAGGTCAGTTTATTCATTGTCTTCCATAGATGCACATCCACTCACATCTCGCCAAGTCATGGAGTTTCACGTGCAAATCTGTTTATCCTACCTGTGTTATGCGCCTTAACAACTCGAAGATGGAATGCAACTCCAAACGCAAATGGCACGAGAACATCGGGATGCAAGTACAGTACCCAGTTCTTGCTAACCAGCAAACAGTGTAGTTTTGACAGCAGCAGGGCTTGAATTGTGCTGGTAACCTGTGGAAATCAGGACTGAGGCAGGGCTGGACGAGTAGATTGTCAAACCACGGGAGGTTGACAAGACCCAGAGGATTTTTCTTTCCACCCCTCGCAGCATTAGTGTTCATTATTGTACATAATTCCCGCTACCTTTAGGTAAGGGTTTTAGGGCGCCCTATCATTGCGTCCTGCAGTAAATTCGGTTTTTTGTCATTTTTTCTGAGTAAGCACTGATCCCAGTGATTCTCTCCCCAAAATCCAGCGGCTTGTCGAGATCCGCAGGAGATGTTGATGATTGCCGCCAGCACACTCGTAATCATGCTGAGCATGACCCTCCGCGATCTCCGCCCATCACCGCCGGAGTTGATGGGCCAATCTCGACTACCATGCTGCCCAGTGCTACCATTGACTGGCTACATACTTCAGCCAAAATGCTGTGTCCATGGTCTGGGTCTTATTTTCTGTTATCCTGTGTCCGGTTCCCTTGCTTGTCATCTGAGACTCGTCTCTTGTCACTGGCAACTACCTTGTAGTGACAGCTCAGTTCTCTACGGATGTAGAATTTGCTGCAACTGTGTCTGTCCCCTCTGATCTCATTCTGGCCCGTGACTGGATGTTGTTTCATTACCTTACAGTCCAGATGTTTGTAATGAATGGGAAGCAAATACTACTGATCCTGATTTTCAAAATTGTGTTCTGACTTCAATACATGGCACCAATATCTCCTATGACCATGTGATGTATTTTGAATGTACTGCACGTTGACCATGACTTGTCCGATTCTGTGAAGACCTATCACAACCAACTATGTTCCTGTATTCAAACATTGCGCAAGGCAAACAAGTTGAATGTGAAAATCTCAAAGCTGATAATCTTGCTTGGTACAATGAAGAACCTGAAGAATTTGGCCGCAGCTTGTCTGTCAATCACTGAAGGACAGAATTATTGCACAATTTCGTGAAATGACTTCCTGTGAAGCCTGCCAATGCTGGCAGTAAGCCCTGGAGTCTTAACCTATGTTCAGGTCGCTGATAATCCATGTCCGCTCTTCAGGCATGCAAGGTGGGCAATATGTATGCCCTTGACATGCTTCTTGACCACCACGGCAGCTACTTCACCCACGACAAGGTAAAGTTGGTCCAGCATCCGTATAAGGACAAAGATGGCCCGCATGAACTATATGCGAAACTCACTGAGGACCCTCTGTTTTTTGCATTCTCCATGTAAATTATGAAGGACAAGAATCCCCACTTCCTGGACTCAAAGGTTTGTCTAGACTCGAACCAGTTGTTATTTCAGAATTGATGATAGTCAATCAATAGCACAGGAAAATATGGAACACAGAATCACTGGTGACCAATAGACACAGAGAACCATTTGCCGACTTTGCCAAAATTTCGCATTCACATCCCTCAAAAGGTTTGCTTTACCCATCTGAAGCGGCAGTGTTGTAGTTCTTGAAATTCTAAGACTTTCTATGTGCCCAGATTTATAATTGCGGGAGAATTGACCTATTGGTGGGGATTTTTTTCCTCAACCGTATACACGCGTGGTTCTGACCTGAAAGCATCTGTCAGCAAAGAACAATTCATAAACAGTGCAATATTGTGGTCATTAAAATTCGGGCACATTCAGAGTCTTAGAATTTTAGGGACTACAAAACTGCTGCTTAAGATGGGGGGAAAGAAAAACTTTTGCAGGACGCTAATGCGAAATTTTTGCCTAAGTCGACAAATGATTCTCGGTAATCTCCGTGTCTATCAACTGCTGGAGGAGGAGGAGTGTATTACTGTAGAGGTCCCAATCAGGAACAAGCAGGTACTGTACCGACGTACATGGTGCCCTATGTACGCTACAGATGTCAACAGCCAAGTTGTTGTGGGAATTATCTACCAGTCCCTCCGGCATAGTGATCAAAGGACTGTCTTTGATCTTTGATGCCTATGGGACTGGCTAAAATCTAAGGTTTGCCTAGAATGGCCATTTCAATATCACACATTCAAATCAACATTCCTATTCCAGACCCGGGCTATGGTTCTGTAGGCATCCCCGAGATTCCTACCTGGATAACCGCCTGCCCTTGATGCCGAAGGGTAAACGTCCCCGAGAGTGCGACACCGCTGTGGATGATGCCTTCGACAACCTCTCTCCTTCCAAAAATTAGCAGTATATCTCTAGTCGTTCCTTACTTGAAATTCATGGATCCACCCATGTATTCTGTGTACACTTTATTTTTATTGAGGTACAGCAACATATGGGCCAACAGCGAGGGGAGAGCGCAATGTTAGACAGCCATTGTCAAATTGGTAGTGGGCCTTGCCGCTTGTCGGCCTTGCCCGCTTTATTGGGTTGGGTTGGAACATTTCGAGGTAACAACTCCAATGTTTCTTGCCATGAGCATGATAGAAAAAAAAGACGAAAAGGAATGTACCCTCCAGGTTCGATCTCAGGACCTTAGAAGTACGCTCGGCATCGGCCGGTACCACAGCCACTAACTAGCCACAAAAATGTAATGAAACCTTTAAAAAAGACTTCAACACAGCCACTATTTTCGTTGTACTATAAAATTGTAACTGATAATTCACGCAGCTACTGAAACGGCCATGTAAACTTTTAGAAAAGAACGAGAACTTATTACATAAGTACTCGTAATTAGACAACTAACGTCTCTCTCTCCGACCCAGTATTTGAATATAACTTTGATAAAGTGTAAATACTGGTTGGTTATGACACGGAATCCACAAACGAGTCAGGGATTGTCCATCTGATGGCCCGATGAATGCCGCTCGATACCATGCAAGTGCGTGATGTGTGTCAAGGATCGTTGAAAGTTATTGATTGGTGTTTCAGTCATGTATTTTTTTAATCATGAGCTTTGCTGTCCCACTATGGTCATCTTTTCTAGGTCAGGGATACACGACGTCACGGGTGTCCATCGAAAGATTCTCTCATAATGAGGTCCCCAAGAGCGTTTGGCAAGTAAGCGATGCCGTAGATACAAGTACTATTCTGCAAATGTGACTTATATCAGCGGGCTTGATACATACCGAAGCCGAGAATAATATGGCTACTATCGTTTTTGATGACCACGATCCTCTCGTGCAGTATAATCCACCCAGCGGATGGTTATCCGAGGGCTCCTCCATGGGATATATGAGGACAACGATGTCATCTACAGTGCCTGAAGAATCTGTGAGAATTAAATAACAAACTCACCTTGTAGGCATGTCGCATTTGAACGCATTTGGTTCAAAGTTCAACGAAACTCTTACCAAGATCTGGATGGCATTCCGAGACCTGGAAATCAAGTCAGTACGTGTACAAGACTGCTCTCAAATGATATCAATGACCTTGAACCACCTAATTAGCTTCCGGGTCCAGCACCGGCGTACACCCGAGGCTGAGATCTGGCGAATACAGGCCAGTACATATCCAAGTCAACGATGGATAGCCGAGTGATCTACGAACCCAGGTTGATTGACAATTGGAAGAACTTCACTCAATCACAGGAAGAGAAGTCATGTCAGGTGCAAGGCAAAGATGCACAGGATAGTAATAAACATACCTCAGTTTGAATCTAACCTGCGACGTCAGTCAGAGTTCAGTTAAAGTCAATGTTACATGGTGGTTTGCATGCCTCGAAGTCAACGATGGATGAATGAATAATGAAAGGAATGGGGAAAACATGTGAAAGAAGAGCTTGAAGTGAAATGAGGACGGAGGGACATACGTGTTGAACGTAATCTCACCTTGTATGCAGATTGAAATGGTTGGACTTCAATTCATGTCAAGTATGGATCTTCCCAGCAAAGGTCAATGAATATAAGGACGATCATCAGATTGGAGACGTACTTGTTGCATCCGAAGCAATACAGGCCGAGGCCTGCTCATGTTGAACAGCTGTTGACCTGACCAATTCAGGTACGATGCCTCAGATTTCAAGTCAGTATGTATGCATGGACAGGATAATGTAGGATACTTACGAGAAAGGTTGGTACCAATTAGACCCCGGTGAAATTGTCAGCTGGATTGAAACCAAGTAAGTTTAAAGCCAGGATGCACAACGAGGAAGGGTTTATTTTCGGAACTCAAATACGATCAAACACAAGCGAGTAATAATTTTAAAATCAATTAGTGAAATGCGAGTCCGTTAAAAAAATGGGTCAATGAGGGTCAGTGTGGAGATCTAATAAGTCCAATGTAGCTCTGAATTCATTTCAAATAAAGTGTATTCTGGGTCCTGGAACGAAGGTGAGATGAAGGAGAGGATGGACTAGGCACTGAAAACTCACAAGCTAGATTATACTACTCACCGGGGATCGAAGGATTATAAATTGAATCACCATTAGACTCGGTTTAGATCAACCAGGAATGGAGAACGGTGGAAATTTTGAAGGGGTCCAGATGACTTGAAAGTTGCTTGAAAGCGGATGTTGTGCCCTTGAAGTAAAATGTGCAAGCAACCTGCCATCAGGACCAGCGTTTAAGAGAGAAAATGAGGCAAGGAATATGGGAAGAATCGAGACTGAAGCAAATCGAAAGATACTTGATGTTGAAATGCAGAATGAAACCGACTTGAAGGCAAGACTCACCGACCAAATGTTAGTTGGCAGTGATAGGACAAGATCAAGCTCAGGTTTCCGCCAGAATCAAGCCAGAATGCGATTATGATGAGCTACCATGGATCTGGTTTCCTAGTCAGCACTGGTCAGCAAGAATGATGGAGGAAAGAGTTGAAAAGCAGACGAACCAACGGTCGCGTGACCGTGGGAATGCCCGGCACCTCGGCATACGATCTCTTGAAATCACTGCGTTTTCTGGAAAATATCCCACCCCGGGATAGGCTGGGATATGCACAATTATCTGCAGCTATCCCGAGGTGCGCTAGGTCACCTATGCTCCCGGGATAGCCCCTGGGATAGTTCCTTTTTGCTAGCTATCCCAAGGCTATCCCCGGGTGAGATAGGTCAGAAATCTTACCCTCACAGAGGTATCCCAGATATCCCAGCTATCTCGCCACAAGATTGATAGAGGTATCTCACCTATTCTCTGAGCAGATATTTCGGGATAGCCCACTTAATTGGATCGATTGTGCGGAATTATCACATTACGAGACGACATTTGGAGTACGTAATGATTCTGTCTAATTTCCTGTCGGTCTTTCCCCCCCTGTGAGTCCCACTTGGAATTACCTGTGTTACAGCAAACAGGGGCAGTATTTGAGGCAAATGAAGATGTCCAGAGACTTCACCAAGTCGGTAATCTTACTTTCAACCCCACCAAACCACTAAGGGCCTGATCGGGTGCCCAGAATCTTTTCCTCAGAATCTTCCCAGAATCTCCTCTACAGACCATTTCCCACACTGTTTGTCCCTAAACTGTGCTAGAATGGGAAATATATGTGTGTTCTCAAATATTGATGTGACAAAGGAGAGGCGAACACAAGGGTTCAAAATATTCAACACATTCTGGAGCTGAACTGAGAATCTGTAGCACCATCTCAGAATCTGTGTAAAATTTTGCACCACATTTTTTGTGCCTCTCCTGATGCTCAAATGTTCATAGAATGACCATATTGTAGTTTCTAAGGTGGTTTAGGAATGAAATCTATGTCCATACCAGATTCTGTAAAAATTCTGGCGGAATTCTGGGGCACCCGATCAGGCCCTAAAGGAAATGACGGATGAGGAAGACACATACCTTGAACGACGCGAAGACTAGGCCGGGGGCGATAGAATTAATCATAGCCAGCCTTTTATAGGTCAAACGCAGGAGGAGATATCTCAGATATCTGTATTCGGGATAGTTGAACTAATCACATGAAAATAGGTGAGAAAGGTCGGTGGCTGGGATAGGTCGGGACAAGGTCGGGATATGTGAGATAATTGAATCAGGTGATCGGGATAGTGCTACAGATATCTGAGATATCTACGCCGTGGATATTTGCCGTGAGATAGATGTGCTAGGTGTAGAAAGGTTGTGAGATAGGTGAGCAAGTTGACCTATCCCACCTATTCCACCCTCGACATAGTTTTCAGAAAACGCAGTGAATCGTTGTACGTTGAGAGAGAATAAAGTGACAATGCGACACGGACCCAAGTCGGAGAATGCTACTAAGGACTTATATTTGACTGGGATAGGAAAACAGCAAACACACTGGGAGCGAAGTGCGGGGGAAGAAGAACTGAGGGACCTGAGGAAATTGGCCCTGTACTTATAGAAAACGTGATGTGATTCCATTCTCCGAAAATGGACGCGGTTGAATTTTGTCAAGTCGTTGCGAGGGCAAAGGATGAGTAACACGAATTGGAAGAGAAAATTTTGATTTTCGTTATGCAGACAAAAACTGGGATATGTACACCAAATCCCAGCATCACTGCGTTCAGAGGTTCCGTCAGCACAATGATCTTATAGAAACAATGGGTTGGATCGCCTGGAGTACTGTACCTTCTTCACTGCAGTATCATTATGGGTTTCTTGCATATATCTTGAATTTTGAAAAGTCAGTTTTTCAGAAAACCACTATTTATTTTCTTACCAGCCAACGGCCCAGATGGAATATCGGTTAAAGTGTATATGGCTTCAAGTCACACCGGCCAAATTGAATATTCAGCTCGGCTGATTGTCACCCGAAAAGATCCTTTTCAGCTACTTATTCAGCTTGCGGCATTTTTGCCATTGGCTCGGAAAATGCCGAGCCAATGGCAAAAATGCCTCCAGCTGAACATGTTGCCGAAAATGGTGTTTTCAGGTAACGTTTAGGCAGCATAATCCTGGCCGAATATTCACTTTTGCAGGTGTGAGTTACTCAGAAACATAACCACACTGACACTTGACTTCACACGATTCCATAGGGTCGCAGTGCGCCCCGCAAGCGGTGCATTTTGCTCAAAAAATCACTCAAAATCACTCAAATATACCAAAAATCACTCACTTGCAACAGATTTCAAGCTCAATCTAGGTCAACCAACATATGGATATGATCGCCTTTTAGAGTACTTTCCACCTCTATGGACCATTTTTGAAAATGGCATGAATCTGAAAAGTCAGTTCTTCAGAAAACCACCATTTATTTTATTACCAGACTTCATGCCTACATTTTATTTACAGTCATTCAGCCCACACACAGGCCCAACCAGCGCGTGCAGAACATAATAGTGCCACTGTTTATTCTAATGTTTTTCTTTGCAAAACTGCAATTCAACCTGCCCTCGATCGCAGATTTGATTTTTGATTTTTGGACGTCCCGCGAACTGGGTCGCGGCCGATTTTCGACACGTTTCGATACCTTTCCCGCGCATGATTCCTCAAAAAATTCGCCCGCGGAGATTTCACGTGAGTACCATGATAACACCATCCCAAATGAGCTGTCTGACCTGTTTTACATGTAGACATGTCATCGGCGGCGGGCATGCTCGAAAACTTACGCACCCAAAACCATAACTTGACAATCCCAGGTCTTTGACGCGGGCAACGGCGAAGACGAGGCGGGAGGCGGCGACGACGGCGACGCTTGTGTTCTCGAGAAGGGAAGGGGCGGGTGAGCGGGGTGGAGGGAGAGGGAGGGGAGGGACGCACGAGCATGAGGCCGATGACAGCGATGACGGTTGTGCAGAAGAGGAAGAGGATCGCGGTGATGAAGCTGAGGATGCCTGTCGCGGAGGTGCTCGTGAGGATACCCTTGCCCGCGGCGATGTGAGCGACTAGTGGGAGGTAAGGTCCGAGCGTGTTACCTCGCGTTCTTTGTCTCCTCCGCGATGTGGCCCGAGGCGTCGAAGCCCGTCATCGTCCCGGTGGTGAAGAGGCTGGCACAGTCAGTACGGGTCAGCTTTACATTGGGCAAGCCACTTACAAGGACAGGATCCAGTTTCAGGCGAGTGGGGCTCCGGTGCAATTGTCTGGCAAGTGTATCAGTAAAACGACTATGGTCTCAGGCGGAGACCCACAAATCATCGTAAACACCTCCTTTGCGCTCCGGAACCCATACGTCCTCGAGACGCCGATCGGAAGCCACCTGACGCAGAGGAAAAGTCGAGCACCATGAGGAAGACGGAGAAGCGGAAGATGGCCGAGTACATCTTGGGCGGGAGGTAGTTGACCGCGAGGGAGATACAACGTAGTTGGCGGTGGTCTGCGGGCACCGTGAGTAAAGAGCGCCACAGATAAGACATGACATGCACCTGGCAGTTCCCCGCGGCAAAGGTCATCCACGCGGTGCACGACCACCAGGCGACGATGAAGCCGAAGAAGCGGGCGTACTTGGGGCCGGCGCTCTCTGCGGCCCAGATGTGTAGAGGGAGCCGCCGATGATTTTACAACCACACAAGGTGCGTAGGTCCTATCCTAGATCATCTTCGCCAGCTGCAGTTCATCCCGGTTGGCGGTATCCATTTCTTCGCGGTAGCTGCGAGGTCCAGAAGTTTCCGACATGAGCGTAGGAGACAAGAAGGATTGATCGCCGATGACATGCATGCGGCCGACGGTCGCCGAGCCGAAAAGCCTACGCCAATCATTTTTTGTTTCGAACAAGCAGCCGGACTGCCGAACCTTACGGAGAACGTGGCAGTGGATACAGACATGTAATACTTTGGTACCGGAAGGTAGTGTCAGCGAAGAGTACACTGGGAATTACCTGAATTCCGAGTCCGATTGTGGCAATAACGAGCCTGTGATCGGATCGACGAAGTTGGAGTTGCGTCGTGCAGGTAAGGCGTTGAAAAAAAGCGGTGATGTATTTGAGCTTCTTCCGTCGACAGAATTGTGCATGTTGATATACTCCCGGGGACAAAAGGTTAAATCTGTCGCGCGAGCAACGGCTTGACGGACGGCACTGTTGGGGCCGCTGCCCAGGTGGCAGAAGATCTCCGGTGTGCCCGAAGTGAGAAGAGAGATTGATATCCGGCCTTGAAGGCACCCCTCCTACCGTACAATGGCAACAAGTCCACGGACACATTTCTGAGAGGCCCCTCATCTATTTTTCGAGAAGCATCTCGGACATCATGACTCCCATGGGAACATCCTCGCCTTCCAGTTCTCGGAAGATATCACGTCCAGCGAGACATGCATCGCGGACCGTGTCTTGATTCATCGCACGCACGGACACCCCGACGCGACGCGACTTTGGAGAAGTTGAGGTTGCAAAAAAACTCCCAAGGTGTTTCACACATATCCCCTGATTTGAGCCCCAACTCTGACCCCAACTTGATGACGTTGGAGTCAAGTTGGGTCGGAGTTGAGGCCAAGTTGGGACTCAGAATGTCTGGAACACCTTAATAAGCCCAGTGTGGTCCCAAATTCTTGGAACATGCCAGGTTGTAACACATGCTACATCATTACGCCAACATGTCATCCCTTCTGGCGAGCTGGTTAACCTGGCAACAAAATGAAACAGAAATGAACGTCGAAATGGGCTACTCTGAAGGTCCCTATTTGATGGATGTCCAACGACTAGACAGCAATCAATTCATCGCGCTCGCTTTCCCTGGACTACTACCGTTTAGAAGGACCGCAAGACTGCGTACATCATAAACCGGTAACCGATCTGTCCCACGAGAAAAGTGTTGAGTCTATCTACGTATACGCACTGGGAGAAGGTGAATCAAGTTTAAACATTTCTGAGTTCTCAGTTTGGTTGCTCCAGTCCATGGTTTCACTCATGTTGATTTTTGTGTGCCCGGGCACTAATAAGGAAGTCAAAGCGGTCAAAGGGGACCGATTCTGACACCGATTCTGATGCCAATTTTCAACCGATTCTGAAAGAATCAGTGCAACTTTGACCACCCCAATTCTGACCATTGATTCTCACATATCTTGGGGGAAACCAGTACTATCCTTTGCTTCCTATATAGCTTTCTATCTATCACTTGCTGGCAAACATTTCATTTCTGTTACTGTGACCCAGATCACACTTTAAGATCCTCTTTTGCACACAATGTGTTCACGCCTCGGCTCTCGTCGCGCCAGCATCATGCGTGCAACATGCTTAAAGCCTTCCTTGGCGCTGTCCTCGCTGCTGTCGTTGGCCTTTTTCTTTGTGGGTACCTTCTCACTCACCAGATAGGAGGTCGTTGATATATCCAACACTCTGATTACAACAGACCGTTTATATACCAAACCCTCTCCTCTAACAGGGGCGGTCAGAGTAACTTTTCGAAGATGATTCTGAGGTGATTCTGTGATCGATTCTCAGAATTGATTTGCATCAGAATTCCTTCAATTCTGACCGCCCAATTTTTTGAAAAATGATTCTGGTTTGAATCTGGTGTCGATTCTTAATGGTCACCAAAATAATTGTAGTCGTTATTAAAGTCAAGAGAAGAATCGACGCAGAATCACCCCAGAATCAATGTAGATTCTCCTCTGGAGGAGGTTCTGTAACCGAGGTCATTCTCCCACGCTAAAATAAATCAGAATCGCTGTCAGAATCGTCTGTCAGAATCGCCTCAGAATCGAAGCGACTCTGACTTGATATATCAAAAGTACCATATCCGCTGTCTCCCGCTTGTTTATAAAAATTTATGGTGTTACTACGTTCATGGTCAGTGCCTGTTTACGCCCTCCACAGATACGAGATGAGCGTCATTGTCGACAATGAAGATGATATCTTACAGTATACCGGAACATGGTCCCAGGGAGGCGCTTCGGTCGAATACTTGACCACGACGTCAACGGGTGCATCGGGGGATACGGTGACGTTCAGCTTCGAGGGTGAGTGGGATGGATTCTTCAATTGGTCTCCATGATCCAACTCTAGTAGGGACATATGTCGCTGTTTACGCCACCGTGGGGCCAGGCAGCGGATCGAATATGAACTTTGTGATTGACCAGACACCGGCCACCACATACATTGCACCTCCGACGACTTCACCAATTTACCACCAGGAGTTGTGGACATCCAATGTCCTTGATGAAGGACCACATACTCTTTTGGTGACCACTGGTCCTCTCAACGGTCAGAGTCTCTGGCTAGACTACTTGCTGTACAAGACAACGTCAATCGGGGAAACGGACAATATCTTCATAGATGACAACGACACCTCCGTACAATATTTTGCCGGTTGGCAGTCAGTGCCGAGTTTCGAGGAATACTTCCAACATACAGCACATATCTGTCAGGTAGCGGAGTGTTCACTTTCGCTCGAATTCGAAGGTGCCGATTGGATTGTGTTCTTCCATTTGACGTATACAGTTTAACTGAAGTATGATCTTCAGGAACTTCTTTCCAAATATCTGGGGCAATGCCGCCTGGAAGTGACGCGCAGGGCTTCAATGCATCCGTGGTCATTGATGGGGGCTTACCAATACCAATTGTACAACTTAGCAATCCCCCAACCACGACCGCGTACAACATCCCGCTCTTTACATCTCAGCCATTAGCATCCGGGAACCACACAATTGTCCTCACCACTATCAATGGGCAGCCATTCTACGTCGATTATTTTGTTGTGGGCGGCGCAGGCTCCATCGATGCCATCATCTCGGCATCCACGACAGCAACCACATCCGCGACGCCAGCCTCAAGTTTACCGACGATGGCAGCGACAGTGACATTGGTTGCTAGTCTTCCTTTGGACAGCCGCACATCCGTACAAATGCCACCGGCCTCTTCATCACCCTCAATGCATAGCACATCGAAATCCACTTCAGTCCCGGCTGTAGTTGGGGCCGCAGTGGGCTGTCTTGCCCTCCTAGTTTTAGTTTTAGCGGGGGCATTTGTCTTGAGACGCAGATCGCAAAGACTCCACCCAGCAGGTAGGACACATTCCATAGTTAAACCCGTCGCTGACGAGTTTCTGCAGCCAGGTATGGATCTGTCGATCCTTTCCTGCCATCGTCATCCAGCCCCGACAGCGTCAGAACAGAAATGCCTCCCCCCACGTATACAAGAAAAGATATTACCTTTTTTCGTTGATAATTCGTGCACATTGTAACGTATCTGGCTACATACTATTTCGGACTGGGTAGTTGGCCGCACTAGCTAGTCGGCCACTTGGACAATATAAGATCCCAGATGAGAAAATGCCACAAGTTTTGTATTGGAGGAAGGAATGGGACCTTTGACGATGGTCCATATCAAAATTCGGCACAAAGTGACCACCTGATCAGAAATTATGGCCAAGTCAGATTGTGGTCCGACCGTGTGAACATCAATTTCTTAGCTGACGGACGATCGCTCAATCCAGGAGCTCCAGGGCTCATTCTGCTCCCCCGGTGTGGGGCTTCAACCTACCGTCCACAGAGTGGGGCTACAATGTACCTATCTGAGCTCGGCATCGGCAAAGTCCCTCCTTCCGCTGTGAGTGGTTCCAGATGGGTCACCGCCGTATTGGATGATCCTGCAGCGCTGCCCGTCTGAATCTTGGCAGAAGATGTAATATTGAGGAAAGGGTCCTCTGAGTACGTGCTTCAGGATTTTACTCGTGTTCTTCCTTTCTCACCGCGATGCATTACCTCAAACCACCCTATTTCGGTCTCCTGGACATTCAGATCTTTTATGAGAGGAGGAGGCTTCCGGGGACCAAACCTCGATGCAGGTACATCCCCAAGACCTTACATTGGCCCACCAAGAAGTTGTGTAGGCTGCCCCGCGGCCGTATCTCTCACACGACACGCGGATTGCTGGTGAGCCTGATTTACATCATCCTGATCCCATTAAAACCAGATTTTTATACCCGTGCCATAGGAGGTACGCAGACTCGGAATACTGCATTGGATTAATATCAATGATTCCTGAATGATTCGGCCGTCCGACTGGACGTCTGTGGCTTATTTGGCAGGGCGGCCAACTACCTAGGTATTTACGTTTGTTGGGTTGCAGCCAAGAAAATATTCACTGCATCCGTCATACCCCGTTTAAATTCGTGACCAGCACTTTTAATTTATTCATAGGATATGTACCATCGTTCGGCCACCATAAGGACTGAATCCGAGCAATGGTACCGTCGAGCGTGGGCTCGAAATGTCAAGGTGGCCAACTTGACTAGCCAGTCCGAAATAGTATATCCCCCGGCTCGCGGACCGAAGATAATATGTATCTGATCTTAACTTGGAGCAATTGTGGTCCGAAAACATTAATGCTCGTCGGAGGCACATCTGGACAGGATTGGTTCCCGCGCATCATTCAGAACCCTGGCGTCCCGCCATGATCATCTGCTGCGTGACAGCTTGTCGTGGTTGTATCCATTGGCGAGTCGCAAGTGGGCGGTGTCCGTGATATAACCCGTCCTGCTCTGTTTTGTCGCCCACAAATAGCATGAGCATCATTGTCAACGACCGGGACGCTCTGGTCCAGTACAATCCGTGGGCCGCAGCCTTGGTGAATAACATCTCAGATGGCTAGGTGATTGAGATCGAACAGACAGAGTTCATGGAGACAACCTCATCCTCTGTAACGCTGGGCGATACAGTGACGTTCACGTTTAAGGGTGAGCTCGAGATATTACTCGCCCACTGCGCTCTTGCTCATTAAAATTCTGATTCGGGATGCTGGGCCCCCCGCCAAACCCTGGCCATGCATCGAGTATGCTATTTTCCATCGACCAGGGAACGCCTAGCGCGTTCATTGCTGCCCTCAATTATACAACCCACCACGAACTCATTTGGACATCCGGGCCACTGGCCGAGAATCACACACGGTCGTTATAAAATAAAACTCTGCAGTCCAGCAAATCTTCCTGGACTACTTTCTCTACAACACTACATCATCGAGAGGGAAAGACAGTTTTTGCTGACGATAGCAACGCCCCCATACAATATTCCGGGGACTGGAAGTCAATAAGTGATAAAGAAGACTTCCAGCATACCACACATTTGCGAGACACCAGGGTGCTCGGCTAGTCTCGCATTTGAAGGTACGTGCCGTTGACCTTTCGTGCTTTTTTCTGTTGCTCATAGTTTTGCTCAGGAACTTCCGTGACATTGCAAGGCCAAGTGTCCTCTGGGCCTGGCTGCAATGTATCTGTGGTCATAGACGGGGACCCGCCAGAGTTAATAACTCTGTTGGGCATGCTCCCGACGACCGTGACGCCTACATTCAAGTTCGACGACCAGATTTCTCGTCTTCGCCTCTTCTGTCTGGAAATCACACTATTACTTTTACCACTTTTAACGGAGAACCCTTCTACATCGATTATTTCCTCATGGGCAGCGACTAACACCTCCGCATCCACGATTCTGCTTCAAGTTTGCTGACAAGATCGTCCACTGATCCATTCCCTTTCCCAACCGTTCGTCGCTCGAAACCATTTCCTATCGCGGCGGTTGTCGGCGTAGTGGGTGCTATTGCCATCTTGGTGACATTGCTTGTCACTGTATTGGTGTGGAGACGGAGAACCCAAAGGTTTCGTCATCAGAGTAATAAGGGTACTTCGTTTTCGGAAAATCTGTTGGCTCATTCAGTGCAAAGATGCACATGGATCATTAGATCCTTTTCTTCCATCGGCATCCGGTTTCCACGATATTGGAACAGAGCCGCCTCCACCCAAGTATCAAAAATATCTCCCACCAACAAATGATCTCCGCCTGCAAGTCTGACATGGGCATTCGGTACTCGTATCTACGGCTCTGCGTGCTAACGATTCAAGCGTAAATATACCCTCATTATGAAACCAAATGCACAATTGAACCAAGGATTGTTCATCCGCATCTATATGGCAGTTGTTAAAAGTTGAGATGATTTGTGTTTCAGCCATTTATTTTCGAGCTCTGCTTTCCCACCATGATCCTCTCTTGCGAGGAAATCTGTTGCAGTGTCCATGGCGTTCAAAATATTCTCCCATGTCCACGTACGTCTCGCAGATGGTCTGACAAATGGGTGATGCCCTAGATACTAGATAGATATGAGTACTATTCTTCAAGTGTAACACTTATATATATACGGGCCTTTTTGATACATACCGCAGCCTGAAAACAGTATGGCTACTGTCATCGTAGACGACCACGATCCTCTCGTGCAGTATAATCCACCCGGGGGATGGTTATCCGAAGGCTCCTCCATCGAATATATGAAGACAACGATGGCGCCTACAGTGCTGGGAAGTACAGCGACTTTCAAATTCAACGGTAGGCTACCCCATCTCTTCACCGGTGTCCACTGAGCTAGAGATACTCAGGGACGTCTATCGCTGTTTATGGTACCATTGCAGGACCCAACTACCAAGCTACGATGGACTTTCACATCGACACATTGACCGGGTCTTACAGTCCTGCAATGACTGTAGTGGACACGACGACTTATCACCAGCTTTTATGGACGTCTGATGTCCTCGTGGATGGAGTCCACACTCTGGTGATCACCCAAAACTGTTCAATCC
This sequence comes from Mycena maculata, assembly GCA_029448575.1. Lineage (NCBI taxonomy): Eukaryota > Fungi > Basidiomycota > Agaricomycetes > Agaricales > Mycenaceae > Mycena > Mycena maculata. Next base: position 88,873 of record JARJLG010000274.1, on the reverse strand, counting down.
AGGACAGAATCCTCTTTCTGGATTACTTTTCATACAACACGACACCAACTTCCGGCGAGACTGTCTTTATTGATGACGACAACCCCATCGTAGAATACTTGATAGGGTGGGAGAACTTGAGCCTGAATGAATACCTTCAACACACGGCATATATCAGTTCCGAGCCAGGATGTTGGGTTTCTCTTACTTTTGAAGGTACTCATTCCCTAAGCCTTCTCACTACTCACAGGTCATTCATACAATGTGTTCAGGAGATTTTGTTGCATTGTATGGCCCAGTAACTGTTGGAAGTGACGGAAACAGTTTCAACGCGTCCGTGGCCCTCGACGGGAGGCCTGTCTTATCATCAGCACAAGAGCTCCCTCCCGGTACAACCACATATAATCGGCTCCTCTTTAGCTCTCTACTACCCCCTGGGACCCACACCGTGGTCGTTACCAGTTTAGATGAGAGGGGCCTCTATGTCGATTACTTTCTAGTAAGGGTGTCCTCTCCCACCGCTCCATCTGCGATGTCAGGATCGATTCTGCCCTCGTCAACTGTCACTCCCATGGCGAGTTCCCAGACCACGAAATCCTTTCCCGTGGTCGCCACTGTAGGCGGCGCACTTGGAGGTCTCGCCATATTGGTACTGGCCTTAGTTGGAATCCTGATATGGAGACGCAGATCGAAAGCCTTTCTTTATCCAGGTAAGCAGCACATATGATCGAAATGGTTAGACTCGTAACCAGTCTGCTACTGCGGCATATCTAAGTGCAAGCACTTTGCTGCAGCTCTACGAAACGGTGCCATGTTGAAAGTTTCTTGTGTTCCGGGTCGAGGATCCATCATGACTTCTGTGGGTTCTTCAAGAAGCATACGAAGGGACACTATCCCGAGCCTGGCAATGAGGCCGGTGGATAAATCAAACCTTCCGCCGCAACGCCACCCCACTGAGAAAATGGCCGAGTTCAGCAAATCACGACCTCTTTCTCGGTATCTCTACTACAGTACTTGATTAGTAGTTTTCGTGTCGCAGATACTATGTGTGCTAGTGTGCTATGACCCATGCGTAAGAGCTTAATAAGGAAAAAAGCCTGAGAAGCAGATACGATCCGCTGGCATCTTCGCATTCCAATCGGGCCTATTCAGAGGTTGTATTTCCGCACCGCATCCTTGAACATCACCGCAACATATTTCCCCTCCAAATCGATCCCCGAGGCGCGCAGGACGTTGTGCCTCGGCGACGAGGGCCGCTGTACCCGCAGACAGGCTTAGCGTCAGGGAATCGGTGGCGTCACAAGCTCTTCACGCGAGTTTGTCGTCATCTGATCGCGGGGATCAGGCCATTGTCGCCGTTTCTTTCGGAATTAAGCGAGTTCTGGACCTTCTGAACCTGATCAGAAAAAAAAAGTATGAGAGAGTGGGGCATAGACTAGCATGGAGCACCACCACCAATAAACTTATAAAGTCCTTCTTGCCATACTTCCTGGGGGTTAGCGCAGTATTCAGCCGTGGCGTTTGAACGGTGCTTCAATTTCGCTTATTCTTTCATACGGACTCAAGATTGGAGATCAGGTTGATTCCCACCCCTAGGCGCAAAAATCGGAATTTCGCTCATGGTTTACACAGCTGCAATATCCACCGCGCTGCTCTTACAAATGACGCGACGACGACCTGAGGATGAGAGTATTTTTTGCGGGACCACAACGTAGGCAGCAATGTTTTTCGAATCACTGACGTGTAGCAGATCCCGTGAGGATGCAATGCATCAAAAAGATAATAAAGCTGGTAAGGCCGACAAGCAGCATGGCCCGCTACCAGATTAAAAATCCCTTGCACTTGCTGTATCACTTATTCCCCGGACCGAAGACAGATGGGGACTCTGCAGTCTACACTCATTAGTTGTGACTGTGGTTCATAAGTCCGTCTGATCCTGGCATAGCCCACCCATTTTGGTGACTTCTCGCACTTTCAAGGACGGTGATTTCTAATGGAAACCAATAGTGATGTTTGACACCCTTCAAGTTGAAATACTTGAGCCATTGAATTGCAAGGACTCGGAGGAGCCTAGATTACAAGGTAAACACAATAAACAATGAAATTTGAACACACCGATAAAAGACCATTCAAAGAGTTTGAACCACCAAGAATCGAGTCGAAGCAAACGAAGCAGACCACAAGTGAAGACAAGATGATATGAGCCTGTGAGTATGATCGATGCAAAACAAAAACAACAAAAAAGACCCAGCCACTCGCTGGAACACAAACATTAGCCAGGATCTCGTGAAGGGTAGCAGAGAAGTTGAATTAGATGTGAGGGTCACATGGAATTGAATGCAGATGAGCTGAACTGAAGGTCCACACCAGATATAGGAAAGAGAAGGAAAGGAAGCATCTACGTGCTAAGACTTATCAAATTGAACTTGCAGCGGCTGGCATGTAAGTACGGACAGTGTCACAATAGAGGTTTAATATGGAGTACAGGTGGGTGCACATTTATACCTAGTGTCCCTGCTTGCCGGAACACGACATATATATTTTGAACTGTCGCGCTGGCGTTGCATGCCCTGTTGGATTTAGAGCCTAGGGACGAAGCGGAGCTCAGTGACCCTCTGCAAAAGCGCGAGGGTCTCGAGTAAATTGCTACGGTACTTATACAAAAGACGGAGTCATGCGTACGAAAGGAGGTAAGTACCAGAACAGAAAACCAGTGTGCATGTGAGTATATAAGAGTCACAATGAAGGGGGCATGAGGAAGAGCAGCGTAAATAAGATGGGATGAGTCCGTGGTGAGTCGTATCGTGAGGAATAAGAGTCGGAGTGGTCGGCCGGGATCAATCTCCGTTGATGCCCCTGCGGCAGTGCATTGGTTGATATTCCAACACGCCCTTGACAGGTCCAAACTTGATGGCAGGATTTTGCCAGTGGTGACCAGTAGTGCAATGGGCTAAACATGTACATACCTGAACGGGCTTTGTAGGAATAAATAAGGTAGAAAGTGCACGAACACACTCAATACACTCGCCGGACTTCGAAAAATGAATTTGAATTCAGGTGCGATGGCATACCCTGGGATTTGGTGCAATGAATGAAGGGCCAGAAATGCATCAGATAACTGGTAGTAGAACTTGCAACCCCATTACCATACTCGCGGGAATAAGGAATATGAATTTTGCACGTCGTGAGTGTATTTTTGGCTTGGAGGTGAATGTGAAAGACCGAGCTTGAGTCACATGTGAATCTGGGATATTATCTGCTTTTTTCACCATTTACACTCGAAATTTTCGGGGACAAGAAATCCTGGTATGTCTTTGAATCTCTCTCTTTTCCCATTTTTCCCAGCCTTTTTTACAACTTGAAAAACTTAATTTTTGCCAGACATAATCCATGAACCAGAGTCTGTAGAAGGATCGAGAACCTTACGCAAACAAGATTATGGAAGTGACTTCGCCAATCATCGGCAGCACGACAAGCCGAAGCAATTTGGTGGGGACAATAAGCACTTACGCAAAAACTGCTGACAAAAACGAGAGTTTACTGCGAGAAGCTGTCAAAGGGGCTCTCTAAGACCCGTACCTTACGGTAGCAGGAATGACCTGGATTAGGCCTCTTTGAGGCGGATGCTGAACCTTTAGGTAGATATAGTATGCGCAGACAATAATGAGTAGAACACAACACAAGGAAACCCAAAACACCAAACAATACTATGCCCAAGGTTCAAAGCAGAATATTCAGGCTCAATGCAGCAAGGAAAGCAGGTGCAGGCAGCCTCAGGTACAGCAATAGCCAAGCATTCAATATATGATCGGGGATGTTCGAGCACAAACATTTGATCCTAATGCCTTTTAAATGAAGACAAGTGGCAAATGCGTGGGCCATTTTTTGAGGTTAGTCCTGGCCTTTAAGTGGCAGATTCAGTTGAAACTTCTGCAAGACTTGTTGGTACTCCAGAATAAAGGTAATGCATTGAGGTTATGGGTCGATTCAACATAATTCAACTTCAACATTCCAGCAGCCCAAGTCAAAGCAAATACTGTGGAGTCAGGGTAGAAATTATGACCTTATTTTTCATCAAATAAATTGAAATAATCAACCATCTGTTGGGAATCACCAGACAGCTCGACCACCAAGGCCACAAATCTGACAGTGGGGGCACCTCGGGCTCAACGTGATGATTCAATTTTGCCATATGGCCATGGGAACTGGTGACCTGTGCACTGGCTGAGGAGGTATGGCTCACGCAAGTTGGGGACAAATATTGATGAAAATCTTGTGACCACCAATTATTTTGCAAACGGCAATAACCACGTTGCAAGATAGGTAGGATATCTGGGATACCGCTGGGAGGATAGGTGAGATTGTTGAATTTTCCAGAAAACACAGTGAATCACTCTGAATAATTTTTAAATAATTTATCTAGCCCTCTGCTGCATCACGGGTGATAATTTCCCTTGACATCATGTATTCAGTCGGCCTTGAAACATGAAGCCTGTTTGCCGCTACAACACCTTGGCATGTGCATTGAAGTGTCTCAATATCTGACAGGTGAAGTCGTGAGTAAATTCTCATGACAACCTGAACATCAAGCAGAAATGACTAATGACTGAGATTGAACTTAATAGATTTGCTGTGCATTCTTTTAGTGCAACAGGCTAGAATTCAGGAATTAGGAGGCAATAAGTTGTAACAATCTATTCACAGTTTGATTGCTCATGATTTCTCATTAGCTCTGTGCTACAGATGTTTTTTGTGTGATGACCAAATCTGCATGACACACAGATCAAAAACTGATTCACGAAGTCGATGTTCCCCTGGGTAGCCAAACCTAAAGGTTCAGCAATTATCTTCATTTGGCGCCGACTCGTGGTATGGGTATGACGCTGTCGCGTTTTGTTTCGCGAGCGCCTATCTTCTCAGGGCCCAATTAGGTTCGGAACAAGCCTCTCTCCGGTCCGGCGCGCCGGAGCATCTCGGAGAGAGGCTTGGGACAAACTCATCAAAATAGCGAGGTCCTTTGGCCCATTGGTTCTTCCTCTCTTAGGTACTAGAGTCAAAGGCCTTCCTTATATGTCTAAAAGTGACGTAGAGAACAGTCCAATTTTTCTCCCCCACAATATAGCTCACTATAGACCCGATTTCGGGGCACTCGTGTTTGGCCAACTGAGCCGAATGCGGGAATGTGAATGGTCTGGACCGTACATTTTATGGTCTCGATCGAAAGATAAACTGAATTTGAGAATATCTGCCGCTTCAGAATTCTGGTTCCTGGCTTTTGACGCGTCAGAAAATTGCAACGAGGTCCGCGAATTAGCGTAATGTTATGTCACACCGTGACTCGACGCGATCGACCATCGCTGCTTTGCTTCATACGCGCCGTTTTCGAGGTAGTGGCTTTAGTATGAGTTTGAGATTGTGGTGTGGCTATTGGGCGAGATGTAAAAAGTCAATGGATTTTTTTGCCGATCATTCCCAAAATGGAAATGTGAGGTGGCGATTCAGATTTTGAAGTCGTTTACGAGCCACGCAACCTATTTCGACCCGGAAAAAAAGGGAGGACATCCGAGAAGATAAATTAAGGAATATTGCTGACTCGAATCCTTTCAAATATTCCAAAAGTGCTCAAAATTGGCCAAATAGAAGAGCACTTTCATCTTGAAGAACATCTACTTCCTGAGCATCATGTACACTCATTACGAACGATGTGAAAAATTTGAATCAGCCAAAGTCTACGTTTCATGAATATAAAGAAAGCCCTCCAAATGTCTGAGGCGATCAACACGCTTTTGCATGCTCTAGGACGCGACAAAGGTCCTGCCCTTTTTAGTTATCTTGGCACAAGCCCCTTCCATTGTTTGACCAAAAACTCAGCCCGCATCAACAAACAATGGAACGGCGGCTTGATCCGAACCTAAGGCCCAATGTCAGATTTTGAATAGAGGCCCGGCGAGTTGCGGTCAGGCAGAGAAAGAAAACAATGCCAAGGATTACGTGATATTAAGAGGTGCCAGGGAGGGAACGAATCGCCGTCAAGTTCAAGTTGTTGACTGTGTGCTCGTATTCCCTTGGACTTCGGCCTTTGTCGAACGCGACGTGCTCATGGTGAAGTTCGTCGAGGGAGATTTGAGGGAGATCATTTAGTGATTCCCATCAATGATTGCCGTGATCCGAGCGTCCAGCGGTGATTTCCGGATCAATAACTGTCATCTTTCTCCCCCCACTCCTATGAACCAAGTTCAATGCATCTCTCGATGAATTCTTTGGGCGAATCCTGGAACCACTCGACGTACTTCTTAAATGAACTATTCTTTCCTGTAGCTCCCAATGTGAAACAAAACTCGTCGGATCCGTTTTGGATCCATTATCGTGATCCGTGTAAGTACGTTTGCTCTCGGCATATGTAGCAGTACCAGTACATATCTGAATAGAAGTTCAGACTGCTCGTACAACGCCGCACTTGACCAAATTTCCCACCGGAATGGCAGCGAATAACGAGCGCTTCTGGTACTGACGTACGAGCCGAAGAGCATGCTCGTTGTCCTCGGCGCTGCTAGTGCGCCGGCCGCATACTATAAGAATCAAGCATTCGCCTCTCGATCCCACGTATATATTACCCTCATCCCCCCGATGTCTACCCCTGATACACCCAGCCCCACCGAGTCGAGCAAGACAGTCCTCGACCGTCTGTCTATTCTGGAAGGCAGTCCGTTCACGCAGCCACCCGTCCAGGACCCTCCGAGCCCTGCGGCCCACTTGCCTGTAATTCCCCCTGACCACCCATTCAGGACCTTGGTGCTCTGTTTCGATGGGACCGGAGACCAGTTTGACGAGGACAACTCGAATATTGTCAAATTCTTCTCCATGTTGCCCAAAGGAGATCGCACTAGGCAATTGGTTTATTACCAGTATGTGTTGCCGCCTCTCTCACCGATTTCTGACTTAATACACCGCACAGAGCTGGAATTGGAACCTATGAGACGCCGGAGATCGCCACCCCATTTTGGTCGAAAATATCCAAGGGACATCACGCTTTGACTGAGACTTCTCGAAGCTGACTTGATTTTTTAGTTGGTCGACGAGGCAATCGCCTGGAATTTAAATGCACATGTGATGGGTGGGTGCGGCTACCTCGAACGTGGGGCAGCGTTTACATGTAGATAGGCGGGTACGAGTTCCTGATGCAGAACTGTACGTATTCGTCCGCCCCTTTCCCCACGTTTGCTCGGGTCCACCCACTTCGCGATAATTTTAGACACCGCCGGTGACAGGATTTGCATCTTTGGATTTTCTCGAGGTGCGTATACTGCACGGAGGTAGGTCCCTATGTTTGGCATTTGACATTAGTCCTTATCCTTTGCAGTTTGGCAGGAATGATCCATAAGGTTATGCGTTGTTTTCGCTTCTTCGCGGCCACATGCTGAAGGAGGACGTAGGTTGGTCTCCTCCCGGTGTGCAATCACCAACAGATCCCATTTGCGTACAAAATGTACACGACCAATGGTAGGCGGCCTACTTTACCTTCCATTCGTTCGCCAAAAGAATGTACAGATGAGACTGGGTGGAAACAGTCCAATGCGTTCAAGAAGGTCTGACACATCTTCTGAGCGTTGCTGATATGCTAACAGACTTTGACAGACATTCTCCATCGACGTCGACATAGAATTTCTCGGTGTCTGGTGCGCAGCCCCTGCGCATTGCTTTCCCTCATTAATTTGAACCAGGGACACCGTCAATTCCGTCGGGCTAATCCCGAAGCGTCTGCCGTTCACTACCTCCAACACCATCGTCCGGACCTTCCGGCACGCCCTATCGCTCGACGAGCGCCGCGCCAAATTTAAGGCGAATCTGTGGAATCGACCGAACGACAAGGAAAAGCTCCTCAGCATCACCGACCAGAAGATTCATCATAATGCGAAAAAGGCGCATCCGAGCAAACTGTCCCAGCAGGTGCTGGAACTAAAGTACTCTGGAGACCTAGAGCGGCCGACAGATGTCGATGAGGTGATTTCATCGCTCTATAATCCGAGAACTTCTTTTCTAATTAGCTCTTCACAAGGTTTGGTTTGCCGGTTGCCATTGCGGTCAGTGTCATGCAAGCACAATCCATCTCGATTCTGACCCGCCTCAGACGTCGGCGGCGGCTCGGTGGACAACGACACGCCAAACAATCTCGCGCGCATCCCGCTGCGCTGGATGATTCGCGAGTGCTTCAAGACGAACAGCGGAATTATGTTCGAGACCGAGGGCCTGCGCAGCATCGGGCTCGACCCCGACAGTCTCTACCCGGTGGTCAAGCCGCGCCCGCCCGCGCTGCCCATCGGCTCCGCGCGCATCCAACCCATCCCGTCCTCGAAAGCGAAAACCAGCGTCCAGACGAAGACTGCGCTCCCCAACTTCGCCAGCGCCTCGGACGCACAGGTCGCCCGCGTCCACAAGTCCGAGGAGCAGCTGGATCTGGAGGACGAGCTGTCGCCTATCTACGACGAGCTTAGCCTCAGTTGGGCCTGGTGGATCCTTGAGGTGATGCCCATCAAACAGCGCTATCAGCGCAGCGACGACACGTGGGCGACGTACTTCGGCTGGAATTTGGGCAAAGGGCGCTCCGCCCCGAAACACGGCATTAGAGCGCATAGAAGCGTAAAAGCGCGGCTCGAAGCGTCGACCGAACAAGGGGGAAAGTACAAGCCGAAGGCGGCATTTGATGTGGAGTCAACGACTTGGGTTGATTGATTCATCGGTTGGGCATTTCGAGTTGAAAGAATCTTCCGAGTCCGTGTCCGTACTATCTGCCGACAATTCTACTACCGGACAGTCCCTTATTATCTTAACGGATCCATAGCGAGAATAAATATTACGGCATGTTGAAAGACGCTTATTGATTGTAGATATTCCAAGTCTGCCACGATCGTCAGCGTTCAAGGCACTGCCATTCAGGGTGAGTTAAAACGCACCTTGCGCCATAGAAGGCCCTTGTGCTCCAAAATCGGTCCGTCGATCCCGAACGCCACGCCTTTGAACCACCAGAAGGTGCCGATGATGGCGCCTGCGCAAATCCCGAACGCAATACCTTTTACGGGGGTGCCGAGACGAGAGGAGGAGAAGAGGAAATGGTCCAGCACGTGCCCGAACATCAGAACCGCAAAGTAGAGGGTAGGAAGCTGGGTGTATGTTGGCGGTTAGCAAATATAATTAAAACACAAGTCGATACGCACATAGTGGTGGACGTATGTTACACGCCCCATGATCAAGAAGGGCACTAGTGGACGATGTTAGATGCAAAGGGCAATGAGATAAAGTACTCACCATAGTGCAGAGCCCACCCGAAGAACGCGACCTTTCCGACGTACAGGAAATGAGTCCACTCGCCTTAAACCTCCGTCAGCCGTATTCCACGTGAATGGCAGGAAACCACGCACTATCGTTCATGTCCGCGTACTTGCGCTGCATCCTGAGCAAATACACCCCCAACGCGCCTAGGGCGACGATCAAGCTTGTCGAGCTGCCCCACCAGATGATGGGGTTGCCGAGAAGGTAGAACTTCGTCTGGTCATCGGCCCAGCCGCACATGCGTAAGCCAAGGTACAAGAACGGCCAGTCGAAGGGCTGCGACGCGAGGATGTCCGCCTTGTCGGGATCCGGCACGAGTGCGTTGTTCGATGTCATCATGGCGACGTTGAGGTGCCAGAAGTCGCGCAAGAATGGGGACTTGTAGGATTTTAAGTCGGCCGGAGGCACTAATATAATTGTGAGCATACGCGTTATTTAATAGAAGAAAGTATACTGACGGCGATGATTCCGGTGGGTCTCCACGTTCCAATACGTGTGGGTGTCCTTGGGATTGTTCTCAGGCGCACAGCTGACTTCGATCTGCTTCCAGCCCCACTGCGGCAGGATAGCGTTCGCTGCGCGCAGGTAACACCCGAGGACCTGGTGCTTGAACCGCAGGCGCGTCGTAAGCGCGTGGATCCGGTCCACGTTCGGCTGCTTTCCACGGTGCACGTCGTCCACGACCTCGACGACCCAGTAATCGTGGTAGTCGCCGATCGTCGCGTTCCCGTAGCACGAGACCTCGTGGTTGAGCTTCGTGATGGGCGCGGGGACGACGTGCGAGTGCAGGTTGCGCGTGGTCGGGGCGTGCGAGAGGCGGATCACGTCGTTGTGCTGGATGAAGCGGATGGGGCCCTCGGGGTCATACGCCGGCCGGTCCCAGGGCGGGAGAATGTCCCACTCGTTGTTGCCGTCTTTGTGGTGGTAGCACGTCACCTGCTGTTGCGCAGATCCAGCGGGGTATAAGTGTTCGTGCGAGTGGAGGAGCCCCCCGCCGTAACCGATGTTCTTGAGGCTGACTCGCGATCCGACTGCGACCTCTGTGGAACGAGTTAGAATTTTTGATACTTGCGGTTTTTTTGGGACGCACCCAAGGGACTGTCCGTAAACTCGTTTCCTTCGAGAGTAGATTGGAAGAGAGAGCTCATTTGCGCGTCGCCGGGACCAGATTGATTGAGAATCATGAAATGAATTTTGAACGAAGCCATAAAGACGAGGATCGGAACAATAATCAAGCAGATCACTCGTGCCGTCCAATGTTTCACTTGGTCGGCCTATAAATGGTTAAACATTACTCACTCCCTTGCAACGATGAGCAACTCACAGCGGACATCTTGAGGTCACCGAATTTCTCCCATAAATCTTCGATAGTGTAAAGACCGACGAGCGCCGTGACAAATAATCCGACCATTTTGACGCTGGAAGAGGGTCAGCGCGCGCACATTGAAAATCAAACGAATAAATTGCCTAGTCACGCAACCAATAGAGAGTCCTGTCAGGGTCAGCCACGTCCACCAGCCAGAGGAGAATGGCCTATTTGCTTGTTAATGCGAATCGACAATAATAGCAAGGAAGGAAAGAAGTACCGGGATTGCTGGTTGTGGAACTTTGTCATGCAAAACACCGTAAGAACCGTGAAAAATAAAAGCATCGCGTCCAGCAGAATAAACCGCGATATGCATAGCCAGCCAACATCTATCCCTGGTCAGCGCGGCCCACGCGGTACGCGAGGCGACACTCACCGAGAAGGACCATGAGTGCGACAAGATGGCTCGCCCATTGGCTCAGGCCGAGTTCCACCGCAGTGTACCATCCGAGCGGCACCATCCCCACGCCAAAGGTCGCGAGCATCATACGCATCGCGACATAGGGTACGTTCTCCGGATATGGCTCCCCGCTTTTGAACTCGAATCCGCCGTCATAGCCCGCGAGAAGCCCAACGAGCCCGACGATCATCTTGCCAAGTGGCGGATGTACGTCGAAATAGAATTCGCGCTTGAGGTAATGCGAGCCGAATTTCCCGAAGTGCGCTTCATCCCATACGACAACGCTTGCGTGACCGATTTTGTAAAAGCGCGTCCAGAAGGAGAGCAATGTGTAGACTAGTGCTGTGATATGGACCATATTCTGCAGAAGGAAATCTTGCTGCGGGCGGTCATCAGATTCCGAGTGAGACATTTGAACGGCATAGACGCACGAATGAGGTCGAAGGCGACCCCGGCCGTCCTGTCCCTTGGTACGCCTGTCCCGCATGCAGCTTATCGTACACATCCTTTCCCCCATCGTCGTGTATTGGGTCATTCTTGCTGTCTGTATCAGCGACGGCAGGCTCCGCTGCAGCAGCCTTCGGGCCACGACGCCTTGCTGCCCTTTTCTCATTCATGGATCGTTATGGTATTTCCTCTTCTCGAGGGTGTGGTGAAAGAGCGGAAGAGGTCTGCAAAATCGTCAGCATTGCTGTACTCAAAAGTCGCGACCGTCAGCCAAAACGGGTATAGATGTCGGCAATGGGACTTGAGGTGTGCACAATAGACCAAGTATGCTCACTTTTCGTCCTGTGGTGCCTCGACACGTCGACGGATGTACGCAGTGAAGCGCTAAAGGTGAGATTGATTCGGTGATCGGAATCCGGACGCGTGTTCACACGATGAATAAGATCAGCGGACCGAAGACCGAACTTCGAACGGAAACAAAAAAGAAAGAAAGCGTATCAAGCCAAGTTATTAGGATGATAGCTGCCTGTTGGCCAAAAAAAATCACTTACGTAGAAGACACGAAACCGGTGAAAATCCAGAAAATTTCCCGACAACAGAAATTTAATTTCCTGGCCATTGACGAAAAATCTCCGTCGACGACGAAAGCAACAAATACAAAACAAATATGGCGTGTCAACAGTCCACGTATGCAAATGATACCGTTCAAGGCGATGACCCAAATTCTCCTCCCGCTCGATTATTATCGTAGTAGATATATCCGGACAGAGGCCTCGCGATCTTGCTCAACTCGTCCCCAGGCTGAGGCCGCGTGTCATCTATCAGGGTCGCCACACTTGCTACACTGTGAGGTCGGCCGGTCCATCCTGGTAGTTGAGGCCTATGAGGCTGGAAAGATTTCTCCGAGTCTTCTTCATCTACACGTGAATTTTTATAAAGGCGATCTTTCACAAGTAACTCGTACTCACCTGCAGCTGCACGATTCAACCGCTTCGTTCTCCGCCTCCAGAATAACAATGCCGCTAGAATGAGTGCCAAGAGCACAAGACCACCCAAGGCGCCTCCGACCGCAGCTGCAATAACCGTGGATGTCGAGGCACCATGTATCGGCGAGGGACCATTGGTTACGGTTGGGTAGGACTGCGGTAAACTCGAGCCTGCTGTCGTGGATGTGGAGCCGGTGATGCTCGGGTCATTGCCCACCAGGAAATAATCGACGGAGAAAGGTGCTGCGTTGAGAGTGGTGAAAGTGATGGTGTGGTTTCCGGGCAGAAGAGGTGAAGAGGTGGTGAATAGCTGGTTGTTAAATGGGGACGAGTTTTTGACGGACGATGGAGGTGGAGGTGGAGTTACTATAAAGACCGGCGGGGCCCCGTCTATGACGACAGATACATTACAGCCAGGCCCAGAGGACACTTGGCCTTGTAATGTCACGGAAGTCCCTGAGCGAAACTATGAGCGACAGAAAAAAGAACGAAAGACCAGTGGCACGTACCTTCAAATGCGAGACTGGCCGAGCACCCCGGTGTCTCGCAGAGGTGTGCGGTATGCTGGAAGTATTCCTCATTACTCTGGGGCGCCCAGTCCCCCAAATATTGTACGGGGGCGTCGCTATCGTCGATAAAAACCGTCTTTCCCTCAGTCGATGATGTAGTGTTGTAGAGAAAATAATCCAGGAAGATTTGTCGGATTGGAGAGTTTTGTGTGATAACGAGCGTGTGTGATTCCTCAGCCAGTGGCCCGGATGTCCAAATGAGTTCGTGGTGGGTTGTATTATCAATGGCAGGTGCAATGAACGCGCTAGGCGTTCCCTGGTCGATGGAAAATAGCATACTTGATGCATTGCCAAGGTTTGGCGGGGGGCCCAGCGTCCCGAACACTGTCACAGACGACCCTGGTGATTCGGATCCCAGTGAGCAGAAGCAGCAGGAGAGTAAAATTATCTCGAACTCACCCGTAAACGTGAATGTCGCTGTTTCGCCCGGCGTTACAGAGGATGAGGTTGTCTTCGTGAACTCCGTCTGTGTCCCTTCCTGCAGCCAGCCACTCGAGACATTCGAATGTGCCGGAACCGTCGGATTATACAGGACCAGAGCGTCGTGGTCGTCGACGATGACGCTCATGGGCGACGAAACAGAGTAGGAAGGACCGTGGTATTGGACAAGCCTGACAGCATGGAGACCGGAGACCGTTAGAAGTGTCGGCTGTCATTGGCCTCGCGCGGCGGCGCCCTATTGATACGGCAGAAGCCAGAAGGTGATCCGGCGCCGATCAACTGTCAAGGTCAAGCGAGATGAGTGATCATGTTACACGCCTGCTAGTCCCACAGTAGAGGATAATGCGGGCTATTCCCAGCCATTCAACACGTTTGCATGTTCCTGTGCGGTTGGGCGCAAAAACAGCGGCCTGTAAAGGAAAATTAACACCCCCCGGAGATCTTACGGAAAGGCCCTTGATGTCCGGACGTGCATCAAGATGGGGAGATGTGGGGAGATGGACCTGCCCAGCCTGCTCTCGAAACATCGACTGCCAGTTACTTGCCTACTATAATTCAGAACTCCAGCCCGGGTCCATTCTTGCTGAGAGCAACCACGCCGAGCCCTCTCGACCTCCAGTTGCCGGGCTAACTATCGTCTCGAAATGTCGCCGAAACAGAATCATGACAGATGTCAATGATCTGCCGGCGCCGTTTCCACGTTGAGCGACAGATGGATTGTTCGAGCTGGGGCGTCCCTTCCACGCGCCTTGTCACATATCCAATACAGAACTGCCACCAAGCAATTACGTCAAAAACTCCGGTTTCTCCAAGGAAAAACCGCGTACGCGCATCGACAGGGTGAGACTTCGAAATTCAGGTGGCCAGGAATCAGATCAACCCAGGATCGCCGGACCGAAGGATGAAAACTCAACCCTCCGAGTCAGTTCCGAGTTCAAGCCTGAGTTAGCTTTTACACCTTCTATTACGGGCGCCGGTCGAGGATTTCAGCCTTGGATCCAAAACCACTAGTCATCACCCGGCCGCAATTCTCAAACTGCTTCACTCAATTATCATCATAATAGAGATATCGAGACACAGGCCGCTCTTTGCGCAACTCGGCACTTTTACGGTGGGTGGCCTGAGACTGAACTTGATTCGCGTCATCCACAATGAGGGTCGTCAAGCTCGCAACACTCGCCGCACATTCGCTATGAGTGATCCACTGAGGTATCGAGGTCTGAAAAGAGTTATGGCCTAAATTTCATCCCATTCAGCACGATGAAGCATTGATAAGGAGATGACTTAAGTATGCGTACCTGTATGATTCGACTTCTTCGTTCTGCGCCTCCACAATAATACGGCGACCAAGAGGAACGCCAAGAGCGCAATCCCGCCGACGGCGCCACCGACTGCAGCTGAGATGGGAGGGGATCTCGAGGCACTATGGATGATCGTCGGCAGACTAGGAATAGAGGGCGAAGTTGTGAATGTAGAAACTTCCGTGACGACCAGACCGGAAGATGGTGCTTCCAATGAGGCTAAGGATGCAGTCAAAGCCGTCGCCGGCGGTGATAATGGCCCTGACGGTGTCAACGCTCCTGCCGGTGGTATCGATGCTCCTGACGGCGGAGCCAATACGCCTGAGGTCGCAGTCGATGCCGTTGAACTCGGGGCCGCGGAGGCCGGCGGGGGAGATGGGTCTGACGCAGTCGAGGCGGGACCCGATCCTACAAGAAAATAATCGAGGTATAGTGGCTGTCCATTGGCAGCGGTAAGGACAATTGTGTGGCTCCCAGATGCCAATTGTTGAGATGAAAAGAGGGGGATGTTGTACGTGGCCGTAACTGCGGGTTGACTAGGTTGTGTAATTGGGACCGGCGTGCCCCCGTCGATGGCCACCGATGCCTTGAAACCTTGTGCGGCGCTTCCAGGAGGTACTGCCCCAAAGATTTGAACCGAATCTCCTGCACGCGGTTGAATGATATGGGACAAGTGTGAGGGGGGATTTCACACCTTCAAAGTCAAGCGAAAGTGAACACTCTGCTCCCTGGCAGATGTGCGCTGTGTGTTGAAAATACTCCTCGAGGCTCAGTGCGGGCTGCCAACCCGCAGCATATTTCACGCCAGGGTCGCTATCGTCGATGAAGAGTGTGGTTCCCGCAGTCGCGGCTGTGCTGTACAGGATGTAGTCCAGATAAATCCGCTCCCCTGCCGAATTCTGTGATATTAAAAGAGTATGTGGGCCATTGGAGGCCAGGGTTCTGGAGCTCCAAAGGGATTGGTGATGAATAGCAGAAGGAGTGGCAGGCGCATCGTACGAAGCAGCCGATCCCTGATCGATGGAAAATGTCATGAAAGACGCTTGAGCGATCCCGGGTCCCACTGTCCCGTAAACAGCAATAAAGGACCCTACAGGTTTGCTTCATCTAAGATATCCAAAGGTCTTTGAATGCCGTCAACTCACCCTCAAAATTGAACGTCGCAGTGCTGCCCGCCGCGACGGAGACCTTGGTTGTTGTCATGTACTCCATGGATTCGCCCCCGGAGAACCAGCCATTCGCCGGATTATAGTGGACCTGACCGTCGTGGTCGTCCACGATGACGCTCATCTTCTCCGTCGGGGTCAGAGCAGGTTGGAATTGGTGACTGATAGATCCACACTCACTAGAAGGATACTAGGGATTTGAGGGCGTCGTCTACTTATTGGGTCTTTGCGGATGGATACAACATCTCACAAGAAGTGTTGGGTGTCAGGGATTACCTCCCACAGAGGCGTGCCAGAAGATGATTGTGAGAAAACAGTTCAGGAATAAATGCAAGAAAAGCTAAATCAATATCAGCCGTTCATGATTTTCATCTGTCAGCGAAAATGAAGTACAAACTCACAACATTCAAAATGCTTGGCACACGCAGACCTTTCCAGAAATGGCCAGCACGTCGTCGATGAAACTCGAAGGATGCGGACGGACAAAAGAATCACCGATCATAACAATCACTGCGAAATCTCGGGGATAGTTCGAATTCGAAGCCCGTGCATCAAGATGGTCGTCGCAGAACTTCGTACCTGGGGCATGGTCCATCTCTGGCGAGAAACACTGGGACAATGCCCAGCCAGCTCGACTACATATGATGGTTTGATTAACCCCTTGATTCGAATTCAGGGTAGGGTGAACGTCCGACATTCAGGAATGAAATCCACCGGAGATGCAGCTTCGAATGGTCGATCAGATATTCGTACTACGTGGCCGAGTGAGCCTGTGCCGTTTGCTGCCCAATGCCATAGCTCATAGGAGAGCAAAGGTACTTACGTGAAAAATAGCGGATCCAAGGTTTTGCTTCAAGAGGAAGGGTCGACGTGAGTAATGCACCCGTGAAAAGTTCCGGGGAAGATTGCATTGATCCGGAAATCGCCGTCGTTGGACAAAGATGCCCAAACATTGCCCTCCTTTTCACAACCACATGGTGAGTGCAAGCTTCAGGAGGCGCCCAGAGTCTGGAGCACTTGTTTTCTCTTAATTGATATTCTCCCCAAAATTATTTCTTATTTTTTTTTTGCTCTCCCAGTACGTACGCGCCAACCGTGAACGATGTTCCAAGCACGCGTTACGCACCAGTGCCTGTGCCACAGGAAGTAGCTCGCTTCCCGGCGAATATTTAGGCTAAGAATGGGTTATTTTGAGGATCGCTAGGAGACGTACTCAAGACTAGGACCTCATAAGTATCGAGTGTGGATGTGAGAGTGATGGAGTTTCTGCTTAAAGAACTTCAAGCCTTTGATTCACGCAGTAATTTGGTTCAATCAAAGATAAGATTTACACGATGCCCGTGAGGGCGGGTGGTACAAGCTCGTGAGGAAACCCTCACATTACTACTGTACATATACTGATTCTGTGAGTCAATCAGAGTCATAACTGATTGTTCCATAATATTCGTGAGTATTCCATATTATTCCGATACCTTCTCCAACATTCCTGGTGAGTCGGGCAGCTTCGCCGAGATGCCCGAGCCTCGGTGATGCGCCCGCGTGCTCTCATGCTAATAGAGAGTACTAAAGAAAATATTTTCGATGAAAACATGAGCAAAATTGCGATTTTGCGAGTTGGGTTGGGAGGTCCACGTTGCTAAAATTTGAAAGACATGGCGAAAACCTGCGACAGCACGCTGATCCCCGAAAATCAGATGACGACAAACTTGCGTCGAACTTGTTTCAGATTCTTAGAAAACACAACGCCATCTCCGTGGGAAATACGAGCTTAGTTGGGTGTGGTGAGTTGGTATGGGCAGAGGGAGAGGACCTGAGAGGACTCCAAGATGCTTGCAACATACTTCCCGTCTTTCCTCATATTCATGGAATCTGTTCTACCTATCCAAATGAACTCAGGTGTCGTTCACTGGTGATTGGCAGCAAACGTACATAACAATGTTTCCAACGAGTGCTAACTGTGTCAGACGCCCAGTTCAGAAGTATTTCGAGCGATGTCAGGAGTCAACATAAATGATTCCGTTTTGGAAGAGTTGCATCACGGGCGTCGCGGACCAGGGCGCCCATCCTGGCAATCTCACATTCTGCAATGGTTCGTAGTCCAGGCTGAGTTACACCATAGTATCTATTGGGATATTGGCACTCGGGCACATCACCGAGTTCAACCATGATTCGTTTCCTTGTATGACGCACTCAGAATCAGATGGAGTCAGTTGGAACATCAGAGAAGATTCAGGAATGGTATGGAATATTTATTATATGACTCAGAATGACTTGGACAGTTGGTATGAACAGTATAAATACAGCAGAAAACCAGTAGATATCTCACGAGCTTGTATCACCCGCCCTCACGGGCATCGTGTAAATCTTATCTTTGATTGAACCAAATTACTGCGTGAATCAAAGGCTTGAAGTCCTTAAAGCAGAAACTCCATCAGTATCCAATGGAACTCTGGTCCTATGTCTGGTTCTCACCATCAAGACCCTCTGCACACCTCTGTATGCACAATAAATCACTGTGTTCCAACCCCCAGTAGACAGAGGGTCTGTCTACTGGGGTAGACACAGGGTAGATTCCAGCTACCTAAGTCTATGATGAGTAGACATACCCAGTTTACCTGTGTCTACCCTGTAGATGGGGTACACAGACCTGAGACCGAGGTAGACCGAGGTAGACATAGTCTGGCTGACAAATCTGCTTTAAGAGGAGCTTTCAGTGAACCGTAAACGAGGGTTGCAAATGTTGATTCTTGAAGAAATGTTGAGCGGATGCCATTGCCCATACTTAAGCAGTACACGTTACATAATCTCTCATACGCCAAGCCTAAGAGATCCCACTGCCCAGACACACAACAGGTCGAGGTGAGCCCGAATGAGGGTGGACGGGGTCAGTGTACCCAGGGAGACTAAGGTAGATGGAGGTAGCCAAAGGCTGTCTACCTAGGGTAGACAGAGGTACACTAACATGTGTCTACCTGGGTAGACAGAGGGTAGACAGAGGTAGACAGAGGTCTGTCTACTGGGGGTGGGAACACAGTGAATGGTTCCTGCAAACCAAATTATATCACATATTATCAGAGACTGCCTTCTCGGCCACCTTAGCACTTTTGGCCTCAAGCTCACATGGGAAGTTGAGCGGGTCTGGACGTTTTGGCTCTCAGATGAAGATATGGACCCTAGGAATGAGTGACAATATTTTTCTCGGATTTACGCTCCAAATTCATCGTTCTTTGAATTTATTTTCGGGGGCATCCCCGAAAAGGCAATAAACGGCCTAGTCGGCCACCCAGCCAGATCGTGAGCTTGCGCCGCTTCTATCCACCCCGCTGCATCCCAAATGGTTCAAGAGATATAAATGAATAGTTCTAGACATATAAACCATACATCTGGGAAAATATGAACTCCCGTTCAAGCGAGGTGGGGCCCTGAAATGGCTGTGAGAGCAGTATTCTTAACCCATACCCCTCGGTGGACTCCAAGACCTATGGGTTATTGCAGAGTATGGGTTGCAACAGAGGTCATGTGACCATTAACCCAATCAAAAATGGAATGGAATATTCAAAAAAGTTGGTCAAAGTGGCACATAGTATATGTACACAGAATATTTGAGCTCTACCTGGAGCTCAAATGGCTTGGAAAACATCACCACATCAAGGATCAGATCCATCAAGACCACCAAATCCATACCCACAGCTCATGGTCCTTGGAACAAGTTTGCTGCCTTGGTTGGGTTTTAGAGCACTGAATAATGATATTGAACATTAGAATTTGATGAGATTCCAGAGGAAAATAGCAGAAATACAAGGGAACTTATGGGTCATGGGCCATCCAAAATGTATGGGTTATGGAGTAACAGAGAGTTATGGGTTTTTTGGTCAATTTGAGTGGGAACACACATGGTGGACTTTATGGGGTTGGGCAGAGTATGGGTTATGACAGATATGGGTTAAGACAGAGGTGACTGTAGACCACATCCAAGGCACAAATTATGATCTGTATGCCTTCATAGGAAGTGTTTGAACATACCGAGTTGCACACAACATTTCCCACCCATACGCAACCCCTCTCAAAAATATCATCTACATGCGCAACGAAAATCCGATGACGCTGGGCTACTGCAACCGGGAACCTGTGCAGTCAAGGCCCCAGAAAATTGGGAGGACACAGAATCAGGTATGTTCAATGCACTAACCAAATTCTAGGGTGGTAGCAAGTATAGCTGGTCCACCCAGTAACTGCTCGAGGTCTTCATGGAGTGCTTTGAGAGCAGAAATGATTCTCACTCGCGGATGCGCTACAACAATATCATTCCTCTGAATCTAGGGATGAGTTTGAGCCTATAAACTTACAAATCGGTGATAAGCCGCGAAATTTGCGAAACCTCAAATTTTACGAATGCATGCCATTCTGCGCTCATCCAGTGGTTGGTGTGAGCTCCAAACATGCAACCAAGAGCCATATTGCATTATCATCCTAAACACTGGCGCCTATGGCTTATTCCAGGAGACGGCACCCTTGAATCACTAGGGGTCAGATCCGGATTAAGGCTTGAAGCCCAAATATCAAAGTCCTGAAACACCCTCTATACGTGGGAAGGCAACCGCAATGCTCACTACCAAAGGGAGAATCATAATATCCACCTCTGACATCTATTGGGACACTGGGAACCTTATTCTGGAGAAAATGCTGAGTTGATTACACAACTTTGGCTTATCCAACGCGACGCGACAAGTCACAGGATCAAGGCCTAGACTCAATATTGCTATTTTAAACACCAGGTCCGTGAGGACGCGATCACCCGATAAGCCGCAGACCGGGACTAAGCACGTACTATGTGTTCCTGGATGTCGATTAAGGACATCTGGGGTATCGTTGGAAAGGGAATAACCTATACTATCCAACTAGCGATACTAGAAGTCGGGGAACACACAACAGAGGAAGATATGGGCCAATTACCCTGTTTAGGGGAATAGTGGAACATATAATCCCCTGATCGACAAAGGGTTGTCGATCACTGGATAAACTGCCGACCAGGATCAGGCATGTACTGTATATTCCTGGATGTCGATTAAGGACATCTGGGGTATCGTTGGAAAGGGAACAACCTATATTATCCAACTAGCGATACCAGAAGTTGGGGGACAGACCATAGAAGAAGATATGGGCCAATTACCCTATTCAGGGGATATTTGAACATATAAACCCCTAATCCATGAGGGGTTGAAGGAGTCATTATACAAACATTTAGGAGGCTAGGAACGCCAGGGCGCGCACAGCTGATACCGATCACAGGCTAATTAATTAAGTAGAATACCCGAGGCCTAGTAATCACGCGTATGTAATAGTTTCTGTACAGTATATAAGGAGGGCAGAACCAGGGAGGACGGCACCGAACTAGACCTGGAGAGTGAGGAGCAATAAAGCCCTTGCGCACCAAGTCGGCGTTTGGGCTTGACTCTTTGGCTGTCAACCGGCCTCAGAATTCAAGTTTGGTTTTGGAATAACAAAAGGACCGAACTAGACCCGGAGAGTGAGGAGCAATAAAGCCCTTGCGCATAAAGTCGACGTTTGGGCTTGAATCTTTGGCTGTCAAATAGCCTTGGAATTTAAGTGCGGTTTTGGAATAAGACTTTGTTTGAGGCGCGAGCCATAGTTACGGGGCGTGAGCCATAGTCTGAGGCGCGAGCCATAGTTACGGGGCGCGAGCCATAGTTACGGGGCGCGAGCCAGCAAGTTTGAGGCGCGAGCCAATCATTTTCAGAATAAGGCGCGAGCCAACAAAACCGGGTCTAAACAGCCCACAAAACCAAGCCGGTTCACAGCCGTTATCTTTGCATAGTTGGGACACTTAAATCCACGTTGGGAACCAACCGATAAATTCAGGTTGTGTCTTGAACGCCACTTCGAGAAAGCTAGTTGAGACTTAGCCATCCTTGGGGGAACGGGAATTGAATACTTTCGTGACAAATACGTTTACTCGTGGTTTCCTTGGACCTACACTTGTGTCCAAAAAGACCCGAATCTCGTCAGTGTATCTTGGTCGTCAAAAGAGTGTGTGGTGTTGGAGTCTGTCTACCGTCGATTTAGTCGTGCTTAATCTCACTTTGTGAGTTAGGTGTAACTCAGTCGTTTGATAGGGGGGATTTTGGCAGTTGCATTATTCTGACCGTTGAACCTGAGCAACCGTTTCATCGGTGGAGTGATGACATCAATACGATAGATATTCACATCATTTGTGTCTTTTTTATTCAGGAAACACAAATTCTGGACAGGGGGTAGCTCCTCCCCCTCTAGAAATTTAATCTATTGGGGTCATTCAGGATAAAATTGGTTCATGTGTGGTGATCCAATTGATGTGGTCCTGACAGCTGCCCTAGCATCACCCCGAAATATTCTGCAAGGATAAATCTACCTTACGGGAAGTCACCCAATGGCAATACACTGCAATAAGGAAATATTGTGATATTTGAATCTATTCCTGAACTCTCGGCAAATCTGACTCTATTACAACTTTCAAAATGCATAAAATTCTTCTGTCACAAAAATCTAGGTCATTTGAACATGTCTAGATGCTAGTAGACTGAATTGACCCCAACCCCCAAACCCATCTCACCAACAATAGAATATTTTCGCAACTTTTTGGTATCACTAATAGTGCACAAATTCCCCTGAATCATCTGTCCAGAGGTGCATCCATGTGTCATGTGATTGCACTGTGGAGGGGAAGAGGAGGAGGTGCAGGTAGTGACGGTGTAAACTACAAGATAAATTGTGATGTTATTGGAGGGGAGAGAGATGAAGGAGAGGGAACATAATTCTCGCGCTGGAAATCTGCCTCGTGGTAATTTGGCCAGTCATTGTGAGTAGGGTCTTGAGCCCAGCGTGGATGCTGCGTGCCTCGCTGTGAAATCCGGAAATATAATCAGTATCTCAGCCCATTTCTGAGAGCCACGGAAGAACGGGACGGCTTGCAGAGGACGTGAACAGGACGTCCCAGAACCAATCACATCTTCTCTGGCAGATATGCCTGTAACACATAGACCAGAAAACAGAAGAGTCATATGGCGCACTAGATTGAGGGTTCAATGCTCCAGTGTCATTTGGTCTTGTTGTACACATCTGATTCAAGCAATATTTACGGTCACATCAATATAATCTGGCAAAGAGGCATTACATTCGGGAGTTTCATAATTAGATTTCGGAGCCCCAACTCATGCCTCAACTCCGACCCCAACTTCACACCAAGTTGGGGCACTGAGTTGGATGTCAAGTTGTGCATAGGACCACGACTTGACCAACTCTGCCCCAACTTGGTGCCCCAACTTCGGCTAACTTCGGGGTCACGCTGTGCCAGTGCATCCTGCATTGGCCCATTCGGGCTATCAGTGGCTGTGCACTGTTTGCATTAGACAGCGTAGACACAACGATCACATACCTTTGCTTGGCTTTTGCCATCTCACCGACCGCCTCTGAGTGCCGAGCCAATGCTGAGCTCCTGCCTTGCCGACCAGAGGCTACGCCTCCAT
Organism: Mycena maculata; assembly: GCA_029448575.1. Classification (NCBI taxonomy): domain Eukaryota; kingdom Fungi; phylum Basidiomycota; class Agaricomycetes; order Agaricales; family Mycenaceae; genus Mycena; species Mycena maculata. The sequence goes on along the minus strand of JARJLG010000274.1, from coordinate 65,368 downwards.
CTGGTGACAACAGCGCGATTCGATACCACAAGGGCGCCAACTTACACCGATTCTGAAAAAAAAAAATCCTGCCACCGGACACTGCCGCTTACTGACAACCACTGCCGTTCATCTGTTCTACCGACACACCAACACCGATTCCTGTTCGGACTTCAGTTTCCCCAAAAAACCTTACCCAATATAACTTTGGCTGCAAGATGGACGACGATACACCTAAATATCCTGGTTTTTGCTCCCAATGCGACACTGCCGGCGACTTTATGTCAGCCTACGAGCAGGCCATGTTGTTCTCCACCACCATCTGTGAGAGCTGCATGTCGTACCTGTGGCAACAGGCCCTGGAGATCGTATTTCGAGCTGGGGGTGGTGGTGCCTCGAAGACCGTTGGCAAGCACGAGGTGTTCAGGCACGACAAAGGTGTGAAGGAAGGCTGTATGAGTGGCTTACGCGATGGGAAGAAGGAAGGACGAAAGGTGGGGAAGGCCCAGGGGTTGAAGGAGGGGGGGATCCTTGGGTTTGAGAAGGGGCTGAGCGAGGGGAAGCGACTGGGATTTGTTGCGGGGAGGGAGTTTGGAGAGAAGCAGGCTGCAAAGCTGAGTAAACCTCTCGCATCGGAACACATCCTCATCAACACCAGAACGGACTCACCTCTCACTGAGCTATTCCTGCCCCGCCCTATTGACCGTTACCTACACCTCCACCTTCGCACAGACTGACGTGCAGTGCAACACCGTCCCCCCTATCCCCGGCATGACTCCACCTCTTATCTGGGCCAAGGAACCCCTGGATGTACACAGCCCCGAGCGAACCGTTCCCCCACGACTCCCTCCCTGTGATCTTTCCGCCCTCTGCACCGTTCGACCCTTCGATATTATGCTCAGTGCACACAAAAATCCCCGTGCAGTACCCACCATTCTGCAATGTGCCCGAGGCTTCTGATGCGCTCACATGCTACACACGGCTCTGTGCCACACTTTCCCACCATATCTTTGCCGAGTTTCATCTTTGACTGGGACCGCGATCCGAGGCTGTCTGACTTGAGCGGTGCTCTACGCGCTTTGGGGTGGGATACTAGTATCATCGGTAGTATGCAACATGGACGTCGTTTTGGGCATTGTTTTTGACGAAGGGGGAGTTCGGTGACACGACAAGGACACCGTGTCCATAGAGGGAGGGCCACATGTGCCAGTGCATCCTGCACTGGCCCATTCGGGCCATCAGTGGCTGTGCACTGTTTGCATTAGACAACGTAGACATGACAATCACATACCTTTGCTTGGCTTTTGCCATCTGACATCCGCGTGCAGCCCGACCGCCCGACCACAGACCGCCTCTGAGTGCCAAGCCGACGCCAAGCTCCTGCCTTGCTGACCAGAGGCTATGCCTTCAACGCGAGGATCCCATCATGATCCTGGAGGTACCTCTCTGCTTCAACTTTGCAGAATGAACTGCTCTAGGTGTTTCACAAATGAGACCTCAACTCGTGCTTCAACTTGGCTCAAGTTGAGGCCAAGTTGGGGTCAAAGTTGGGGCACAAGTTGGACCTGAAATTTTTACAAGTACTTATGTAATAAGTTCTCATTCTTTTCTAAAAGTTTGCATGAGGTTTTTGCGAGCTGCTCAAATCCTACTTTTCCAGTAGAAGAAAAATAGTGGCTGTGTTGAAGCCCTTTTCAGAGATTCCATTAGTTTTTTTGTGACTAAATAGTGGCTGTGCTCACGGTTAATGCCGAGCGTACATCTAAGTTCCTGAGATCGAACCTGGCAGGTACATTCCTTTTCTATTCATCTTTTTTTCTATCATGCTCATGGCAAGAAGCATTGTAGTTGCTACCTCAAAATGTTCCAACCCTACCCAATCATGTACAATAATGAACACTAATACTGCGAGGGGTCTCGTGGAAAAAGAAACCCTCTGGGTCTTGCAACCTCCTGTGGTTTGACAATCCACTCGTCCAGCCCTGCCCGAGTCCTGCTTTACACTGCAACAGTAGGTCACCGACATGATTCAATCCCTGCTACTGTCAAACTATAGTATATCACCGGTCAATTACACAAACCGCTCAATGACACACTTTAGATCTTGAGATGTGAGGGCAACAAGGTGATTGTTTGTCCATTGTTTGGCACTGATTTCAGGTCCAATAGTCAAAAACACAATATTTTTCATTCCATTTGACTACTGTTCCCCCTAATCAAATTAAGAAATATCACCATATCATTCCAGAGGCATATTTTCAACTATTATATTTTCCAAAGTCAATGTCAAAGAGCGCACAGGCTAAATCTTATTTGTTTGTGTCATTGGCCAATGAAATACTATACAATGTTTGTTGGTTAGTAAGTACTGTGTACTGTACTTACATCCTGATGTTCTTGTGCTGATTGTGTTTGGAGTTGCATTCCATCTTCGAGTTGTTCAGATGCATAACATGGAGGTAGGATAAATAGATCTGCACGTGAAACTCCGTGACTTGGCAAGATGTGAGTGGATACTATATGCATCCATGGAAGATAATGAATAAACTGACCTCTTTTGCTAATAGCCTTGGATTAGATTTTGAAGGACATCAAGTGAAAGGGAAATTCACTCCTGACCTTCTTCGGTCCAGGGTCGTAGCCCTGGACAAAAATGAGGCATGAATGTGCAGGAAATGCACCACATCAAACATATGGCCTAAATTTTTTCAGTGAATTGGCCAAGGGAGGGTGTACAATTATATCAACCTTGGTTTTGAGACATCCAAACAAGCAGTTGTATGACTTTTGGGGCTTTTTTTTGCGGCAGAACCCAGTTGTGCATCTAAATCTGGCAAAGAAGTAAAAGCTTGCGCATCTGGATTGCTAAGGTTAACCGAGTAGCCGCCATGTGGCAAGATATACCCCAGGTCATAACCATGCTCAATCAATCCAACCTTGAAGGTTGATATGGTTGCAACCATGAGCTCAGGAGAGGTTCATTTCCTCTGTGATTGAATAAAGAGTCCAAACAAATTTACACTGTCATGCCCATGAGTAAAAGGCAGACGAAAGTAATAGAGGGATATCACTCTATGGCAGCAGCATTGATAATTGTGTTCTCTATGCTGCCTGTAGCAAAAACATGTGATCCAACGTTCAATGACCAGAATGGAATGTTCGAAACCAAGCCAATGAGTTTGGATTTTCCATGTTTGTTTGGCTCTCAATCAAAAACCAGACAGCTTGTAGGTGACCAGAGTAGCGTGCAACTTGGACGTCGAGATGTAGACGAGATTGTGGCCTGTCCCTGATACCCTACTATTAAAAAAATAAGTACATGTTTTGCCAAGCTATGTCACAGCCCACACCCCAAGTAATTGCGAGCGAAGCGAGCAATTATTCGCTAAAGGGCAACAAAATGTGGGAAACAAGGACAAATTCTACGCATACCCGAGAACATCAGAATACACAAAATGTGCTCAAACTCATTCAAAACACAGAATCTGGCAGAGAATTTTGAGATTATTGAGTCTGATCTATTCATCAACTTGCTACTCCAATATGGGAGCGATTGGTGAAGTTTTGGGTGTGCTTCAGCTTCACGCTTGCCACCGGGTGGTCACGTGTCATTCTTTCTAAGTGAGCACCCGGCGCTTAGGCGGATCTATTTTTACGAAACACCCTACTGGTGACACTTGCCTATAATGGTAAAATCTGCTTCAGACATGTTCATAGGCTATAACAAGACTGAGCCATGTTCCTAGCCTCGGATATCCGGTTCTAATAGTATTGTATTATGGTTTTTCAAACGTGGTGGCTGGCATGTCAGAGTTTAGACTGTTTTTTTGTTCAGAACATCAATTCAATCGCTATGGGAAAGCTCAGTGGCCACGTCCGGGAAATCGTCGAGCTGATATATGTGGAGTAGACCTCCAGACGCCAAGATCCCTCGACTTAAATTCTAGCCGTCACCTTAATGCCATTCATTCTAGAAGAAAGACTACATAGCTTCTAACCACCATACGCTGTGCTACATCGCACGCTGCACCGAAAAACCGACTAATCCCTGCTTGACTCCCAGTCCGTAGGCGCTGGGCCAGTGATATTTCTGGCCTTCCTTCTCCACGAAATTGTGTGAGGTTTGTCGTACGGCATCTGGAACACGACTTCCATATTGATCAGCGCGACCTGGATTCCCTATGAATGAGACTGATATCTGTCCAAATCTATGCACGCACGCGGCTGATCAGGTCGGGACCATCGTACTGGTGGCTGTCGGTGGGATAGAGCACAGTCTTCGACTGTACTGCACCAATATAGTACGATTTAGTGCCAATGAGATGCTTCATTCCACCCGGGAGATGCATGAGCTCGAGTGTGAACATATGACCTCCTATGTCGAGGCGGACGTCTGGGACTACGGATGAATCCACTGGGATATAGTAGATATTCTGCGGCCTCGCAGTCGCGTTCGCGCTCGCAGCAGGCCCGACGACAAATCCCGGGATACACGAATAGAAGGCGTCGACAAAGTTCTGGTTCAGGTAGCAGATTGCGGTCCCTAGTTGCAGATGGTCAGTACGTCAAAATCATGGGTATTTATCGACTACCTGTGTCTAGTTCCGCTTCCCCGCCTTCGTATGCATATCGAATACCGTTCAATTCTTTTACTGTACTTGCGACCTTCCAATGATCGTTTCCTAAAAGGGGAAGGTACGTGTGCCAAGGATATTCCGTGGGCTCAAATACAGCTCTCCGACCAAACGTGATGAATCTGAAAACATCAGGGCGACGTTTCCGAAAGCATATGAAATGGCGACGAACCCGATGGTGTCAGTCAGCAAAATAGCAAACTCCGGGCTTTGCTGGGATCTAATGAGTCACCAAGCGACCGAATACGGACATGATTTCCCTACCAGACGACCCTGAACTTGCTCTTGAAACGTCTATGACCAATGTTCAGCCGATGGTTTCCAATCTGAGAATCCTCTTACCGGCGGAGCGGAATTGACATCATCTGGATTCCTAGAGCTTCTGGTCTTTCAGTAGAATAGGTAAGGCTTTACGACGTAACACCCAACATTCTGCGGCCCAAACCGAGGATGCCGGAGGCAGGTGAATATTGAAACTGGAATGAAACTTCATGAGCCACGCCGAACATCAACTGAACCCAGGCTTTCTTCGGGTCGGCCTCGGGCGGTGGGCGGCGTTGAGGGCGGAGGTATATGTAATCATCCCACAGCGTGTAATCTGGAAGCGAAGCTCATTTGAGACGAGAGCGGAGAGTGATGGAAGATTGCGAAAACTCGCGGGCAGTGGAACCGTCTGCGTAGGTTGTGCTGTGTTTCCGGTCGCTCTGTCGCGAGCTTCGATGGGGACCAAAAGAATGCCAAAACATTGCAGGGGAACCGACGGTTCCCTTCGGATAAGGAGTCCCAGGAATTTGACATTCTCGCCCATAGACCCAACTATAAATCCATAAGACGAAAGGCCTGATGTTGAAAAGCCAGGACTTAAAAAGCATTGGAACCTGTGAGTGGGAAATATCAGAAACAAGACCTTCTCACGAATACAACGATCGGGAGGTTTCTTACCGAGGTCAACTTCCAATGGAAATTCTCGTTCTACTGCCCTTGTCGTCCGCCTGGCTCCCCGAAACGCTATAGAATTTGTTATTGGTCGTACCCATATTCGAAACAGCCTACCAATTTGGTGACAACTTGACAAACTGTGAATTTTCGAGCATCAGCAGGAAGTACATCTCGAGAAAACGATGTAATACATTTTCCACGAGCCTTTGTCGCCATCGATGTTGTGAGAAACTGGTCGTATCCTGGGTCCTGAACGACGAGGTCGGGGCCCCGGTCACTATGAACCGGCACAGGCTGGGCAGCATATCGTTCTTGAAAATGTGCCCCGCTTCGGGATTGGCCTGGAGACCTCATAACAGGGGTAACAGTAGAGGACTGGGCGGAGAAGATGGCCGTAGACGGGTTCGGGGCCTGTTCAGAGGATTCGCTCCATTGGCGTCGCGTCATGTACCGTAGACGTGCAGCCTGGGCCTGCATCAAGATCACTGAATGCGAAGTCCAAACACAATAGGGTCTCGACGTACGTCCAAAAGTTCCGCAGCATGATCTAGTGGGCCGATCTTCAATTCAACGTCAAAAAATCCAGGGAAGTGGGAAGGGGTCTCCATTTCTGATTGAGAGCGTTTGGTGACTTGAAGTCACCTTTTAAGCCAGGAGGGACGCACGCGCCAACCGCTAGGCACGTCAAATGGGCGATCCCGGGATAAGCTGACAGCGAAGCGAGGTACAATCGATCGTATCTCCGTGTATCGCCTGAGTACAGTCAACAAAGTGGCTAAGTTTGTTATCCACAGGACGGAACTTGTATGACCCGTTAATTTCGTTGTCTATTACTACTTGAAGTTGCTACACTGTACTTACAGAGGTATTTGAAGTGTGTACATCATGGTTTTGCAGCAAGATCAGGTCCAACATCGTGGTTTTGCGCCAATATCAAGTCCAACTTCGGTAAGTCGAAGACCAACTCTGTGGTCTGCTGATGCCGGCTGTCCCCGAAAGAGTTTGATCCCTCACCTCTCAGCAGGGCTTGGCGCAGGACATCGATAACGATAGTATTCTCGGAGTCTTTCAATGGTGTGCCATGGAATCCGTGGAGACGTCGAAGAAAGCGACTGTGGGAGCAGTGACGAAGACGCTAACCCTAACCCTGGCCTCTGATCCAAATAGACACAAAGTCCACGTCATGGGTCTCGCAGTATCGTTTCTGACTGTCAGTGCACAAAAACTGGTCGCTCTTCGCTTTTTTCGGCTCTTCGGGTACCGATCGACGCTGCCATGTCAGCCTCCCGCACTAACCAGCTTACCCGTGGATATTCTGTCAATCATCTTCCAGATACTGATGGATGATCCTGGGTCTGGTCTGTACGACGAGGAAAGGTGTATGGGAGCCGTGCTCATTCCCCTTTCCGAAACTTGCCGACACATGCGTGGGACGTTAAAGCCGTGGATCTATCGAGAGGTATACAACTGGAGTCGCACGGACGGCGATGTGTGGCCAAGGAGCCTCTGGCCATTGTTTCGGTGCGATGACCTCTGTTCTCACGAGTTTCTATCTCAGCAATTTCCTCTCCTTAGCATACTGCATCTAAGAGACCGTTCCGTCCGTCATCCCAAACAGATACCCTTAAATAACGACCTGTTCGCATCATTGCCAACGATGATCGCGCTCGACAGGGTCACCTTACGACTCGTCTCCCGAATCCCCCCGGATTTGTTGGGTGGACTCTCCTTGATTCCCAATCTCACAATTCTCGAAATCCATCAGGCGCGGTTCGACGGCGCCGCGCCCCCGCGTATTCTGGCATTTCCATCACTGGAGACCCTTCTGATATCGATTTGCGGGTTCCGGGGCGTAGTTCGAGCGAGCGGCATCGATCGCGCAAAGGAAAATAAAAATGTTCTGGCGCTGCTCCAAAACACCAGCGATCGCTTGGATACCCTCCAGATTTCGGGGGATTTGATCTCCGTGGGGTTCCTTGCCTTAGAGTGGCCGCTTCTGCGCCGATTTTCTGTCAAAGAGCACACGCCGACACCGTACATCTCTGTTCCTGACCTTGTTGCGCGGATGCCGGCCATCCGAGAATTATCAGTCTTGTATTCCGCCGACTTGACGCGCATTGACGGTGAACTCTACCCACCATCTACCCTCGGCATTTCCGGTGGAGAGAATTTGGCACGTCACTGTCCGCTGCTCAATAGAGTGACTCTTTCCAACATGGGGCGTGTGGATCCGATTTTTCAGCAACTTCCTGCATCCTTGGAATCCCTGCATCTCTTGGCGGTGAGGGATCATTACATCTTGGGGGAGCGTCCGCGACCGCCTCGGGAAGCCGCATTCACTGCGATCGACGTACCAATTGTCCTGACCTCCATCTCCCGGCTTGACACCCTCGCTGAATTGACGCTGACCCTCGAAGACTTCCCAACAGCAGACATGATTCGCGCCGTCGCTTCTGCGCAACCGCAGTTGCGTTTTTTGCAACTAGGACGATATTATTACTCGCACGGCAATGTCTATGTGGAAGATGTCCGAGACGTATGTCCCGCGTATTATATATTTCATGAATTCTCATCACGCATTTGTACCTAGGACGCCATTATCGAGGCGCTGCGAGAGCTCCCGAACCTCACACACCTGCGCCTCGCGCTGGATTTCCTCGAGCGCCAGTACAATCAGGAGGGGCCGCAGGAGAGCGCTGCCCGGTGGCTCATGGCGGCGCTACCCGGCCTGCGGGTCGTCGAATTCTTCTGGGAGCAGGAGCTGTATTGGCGGTGGGTGGGGCTAGAGCCCTCACGGTGGCAACCGTGGGATCGCAGTGTGCTGTTACGGGGGCCTACACCGCCGCCGCGCACACCCTCACCAGAGGACACACCCATAATCCTGGAGGATATTGGATGGGATTGAGTTACGGAAACACCGGTAATGAGGTAGAATTACACGGCACGGTCCTGTGAGAAATGAATACTGCTCCTAGAATGCGCTCTTAGACTGCATATAACACATGTTCCATTTTAGTTCAACCGGCCAGGGCGGTTGAATCAAAGAAATACTATCAGCGAGGGGCTAGTCGGTCACCCTTAGCCTTATATTTGGCTCGCTCATGGCGGATTTTATTGGCCATCTCCTAGATTGATTCCTCCGCGGTCTGCTCCGCGCGTCCACTCGCTTGATAATTAACACCATCCCATGGCTTGTATATGTATTCCATCTAGCCCTTGGTACGCCTGCTTTCTTTCTGGTTCGAGACTTGTAAAACTCAACCAAATCGAGTTACATGGCACTTTGACATCTATGAAACTAACTTTTCCCGCTTATGCACTGAGTGACGCAAGCCATGCAGCATAGTACGTTTCGAGACCGTCTGTAAGGCCCTGCTTCTTGACCGTCCAACCAAGCAGGGCATTTGCAAGATATGGACGGACCAGGGCAGTGGATGCGATTACGCGCACCAATTTCTGCAGGAGCTCATCAACAGACTCTGTGGTGGGGCTGGCCGCATCGAAGATCTTGCCCGACCAACTGCGCCTTCTCCTTCACACGAACGTACAGATCCGCGACATCGTCGATGTGGACGAGCGTGTAGCGCCCGGCCAGCGTGCCCGGCCAAACAACGCGGCCCTCCGACGTGCATTTGAACAATATCGCAAAGTTGCGGCCGTATATCAGCGCCGGGCGGACGACGATGCCGTTTACCGCCGTGCGGCGAACGATGCGCTGTTCCAGGTTCGGGAAAGCGTTTACAATTGCAAGCGGCCTGGTGATGTATCAGAGACGATTTCGTGCATACCATCCCCCTGGATCCATGTCCCGGACGTCCAGATGTACGAGGGCAACGGAGCGCCAGCAGGGCGTGTCTCCTGAGCTGCTTTGTCGACCTTTTCAATCGTGGCAAGAAGAACGTTTGGGTCGGCTGAAATTGCTGAAATTACCGCATCCAGCGTCGGGATAAGCCGGATCCATGTGTCTGAATCGACATCGCTGGGATGACCGGTCGGTTCAATTATTAATGTACGGTGTATCTTCAATTATTGCCGTTTTCAGAATAGTTGGCGCGCGTGACTTCTCGCGACTTTTTGCACATTTGATCAACAAACTTCGGCGGCTCATATCTCGACAACCAATGCACAGAATCGCATGGGTCCAGCACCGTTGGGAAGCTCTTGTTGAGGACTAAATCGCCCCACCATTTATGGAGGATTTCGTGTTGGATTTGGAGTGGCAGTGCACAGCTGTGCGAGCTGTTGCGAGCTCGACATCCGGTGCTGATTGGGCGCTGACATGCTGTTGGAATAGCTGTTGAAGATAGTCAGAGTTACTCGCTCATAGTAGCTACTGTTATGATACAACATAGCTTTAGGTACAGCCCAGATAGGATACATAGTATAAAGTAGCATACTTACAAGCATGTACGCTACCGGATTACAACGAGATTCCCCACTCTACTCGCTTGTGACGTTCCCTCGGGGCTTATTTCAACATTCCGACCGACGGAAATGTCGTGATTTTACAGAACCACTGCAATGCATCGGCGGCTTGCACCGCATGACGGAGGGACACAGGTGTGAAGATACCTTGTATATACATTCTTAGGACTATCTATGAGGTAGCCCCAGCCAATTTATGAGCATATTTGGCAGACATAATACAGAATACTCTGTGATACAAGGGCATATATGAATGCATCGAATATCATAGCCTCCAGCTCGTTTCTCCAAGCATAACATCATCCCCCCATGTGCTGTGAGGGCATATGGCTCTAATGTGCTCGTCAGCTCAGATGCACAAGCGAGATGGGGGTGGAAACACACCTAATGCAACCCAATATAACCAGCCAATTCTCAACACTTCAGGGATGAACTGAGCACCAGGGACCCTCCAGGAGACCCCATGGAGCACATAGAACGCTACTAGTGCAGTGGTGGGCAAGCAGATGCCCTGGGAACACTAGGAAAAGTGAATCCAAATAAGTGTAGAATGAGATCAAAGAAATCAGCTATTGTGCACCGTCCCAGACACAGATTCTGATGGGGCCACCTCAGGATAGGGTCATTGAAGGCACAGTGACACAATTTTACTGCAGAGAATGTCTTCCTGCATTGCTAGGGCCCGCCAACATGCTTTGAGGCCACCACGAAATGGGATCGGAAAGGGCCATGGAAACGGGCGAGAAACACCGGGGCGATCTAGTCCTCAATGAGGGCTTTCCAACGGTGCCAGACTCATACGATTCTGTGCAGTGGTTGTCGAGATATGAGCCGCCGAAGTTTGTTGATCAAATGTTAATGTGCAAAAAATCGCGAAAAGTCACGTGCGCCAACTATTCTGAAAACGGCAATAATTGAATAACTTATTATAAAGGGAACATACTCTCGTCTGCGGCCAGCAACTTAGCCTTCGCTAGTGTACGCGCCAGCCCGTGAACAATGTGCCCGGCACGCACAAGCGCCTGTGCTGCTGGAAGGCCGATGTAGCCCGGGAGATTTAAAGCAGATCCTGAAAATAATGGCAACATGAGAGGGATTCGTGGCCGTATTGCCGAGTAGTGACCACTGACTGAAAACCGTGAAAAGCAGACCACAGTTTGGTTGCCGTTCGAATCAATCGGGTGCGCTCGTGTCCCAGCCAAGGCTGGTCTCGTTTTCCAGTGTCTCTGACCCCTTGATCTTTTGAGACTCTCTGGCCTTGTTTGTGGTCAATTACAGTTCCGATCACACATTTATCTCTGATTTGGGTGGATATAGTAACTTCAGGGCCCACTCGGACTATTTGAGTCACTGTGAAGGTTCCCAGCATGCCAATAAATGCCAGGGGTGGTTAATATGATTATCCCTTTGATAGTGAGCATTGTGTTTGCCTTCCCACGTATAGAGGGTTTCAGAACTCTGATATTTGGGCTTTGAGCCTTAATCCGGATTCAACCCCCAAGGATGCCGTTTCCAGGAATAGGCTGTTGGTGCCAGTGTCTAGGATGATAATGCAATATGGCTCTTGGTTGCACGCATGCCAACCACTGGATGACTGCAGAATGTCATGCATTCGTAAAATTTGAGGTTTTGCAAATTTTGTGGCTTATGACCAGCTGCATTCTTTGGCCTCACAACTCGCACCTGCCACCAGCTGCCCGGTGTGGCATGCCATTACTCTTTGAGGTTCACTCATCTGTCTGGAGGCCCTTCTCCAACAAATTGTGAAATTGTCACCATCATATGTATGCGCATAGCTTGATCTATTTACAATTGCAAGAATATCTCAATTATGCACCCACGGAACAAGGGCACGAACCTCATGGCACAGGTGCCCTCCAAGCTGCTGCACATGTTGAGCACACAACAGAAGAATGCGCCCAAGTGGGGAGCACGATTTCGGAAGACGAGGAGGTGGGTTTTTTTTTCCTTGGTTTTTGGGACTCTCCTCGGCTTTGTCCCATTCCTCTTCATATGTTATCTTTTTTTTTTGGTGGTACGATATCAGTAGTCGAACAACTAACTTGGTTAGCCTTCAGGAACTGCGTAAGGGTCAGAGGATTGGATCCCCCATGAGAAGTGATAAATAGACACCCACCGCCCAGGGTAATGTTTTATACACAAAGCAATTTGCAACAGTGTGGGATTCCGAGCCTAAGGAGGCTGACACGACCTTTTCGGCTTGATACCCACTAAAACCTTGGGCTCTCGAAGCCAATTTTCTGGCAGAGTTCCCTCATCCTTCAGCACTGAGCTCTAGGTCTGTAGCACTAGAGCAGGCTTGATGGAGAGGGATTTTCTGTACCGGGACTGGTTTGTCATAGTACAGTCAAACTTGAGATGTTCGTTTATGGTGTATAGCCATCTGTTATGGATTTCGCTCTCTGACAGGGGTTCACCCTTGTTTCCGATTACAGAGTTGCAACAGACTTTCCAAATCGTACATAGTGATTTGGATATCAGTATTTGGTATAGGCACGAGGCTCCTGATAGGTGCCTTCCTTCTTCATCTTTGATTGAGGCTAGCCTGCAGCCAAGGACAGCTCCAAAGGACAATTGTGGCCATTCATGGTGCTTCTGTAGCCACAGTTCTTTGGCTAGTTTCCATATTAGCTCTTGGCCTGGGTGTTCACATTTGAGAAGAATATGTTCCAGATCCTCTGTCTCACCGCAGGACTGGCATATGCCGCAGTCTTCATATTCTGGTGTTTCCAGAATTTGCCTATGCGGTGCAGCCCGTAGATGGATTTCCAAAGGAAGTTGCGAGTCTGACGTGTGGAGTCCTTGTGTCGTATTGATTTCCAGATTGCTGCCAGGGTTGGCAGACGGTTGAACCTCTGTTGGGTGGCTGTCTGGATCTGACCAATGTTTTTATTGGTTGCATGCCATTCTACTTTCGGTTTGAGCTCTTTTATCCCCGCATACGCAATGGCTTGGGTCATGCTTGAGAGTTTGACCCCATGTAGGGTCATACCTGGATCTATGTCGAGATCGATTGTGTCTGTTAGTGGCTTCCTGCTCCCATCAACGGCAAGACTGGCAGTGCTTGTACACACGTCCCTGCTACTACTTGGGCTGTCTGGTTGAACCACCTCTCCATACGTTATCATCTTTGCCCTCTGAGTTACCTCTTCCTTTCTCACTCATCCTCCCCTGCTGCTTTTCCCAGTAACAGAAATTTGACAGAGGCAACATAGACGGGCGGACGGACACGTATAATTCACATAGGGTGATGGTTAACCACAAATTGTTTCATCCGTTTACACAGGGGATCTCTAACCATCGAACTCAAGCGCCACACTCCCCTCCATCGAACTCGATGAGCACGTGGAGCTTTATACCAGAGCCTCATACCTTGCACAGCAAATAATGGCCCTGGGTCATGCATTCAAAGGCGGGTTGAGCGTCAGACATAACAAGGACACATCAGGTGAAGAGGCGTGAGGCAAACGATAAATATCGACGAGCGATGAAGATCGTGTCGTCTTAAATGCTAACTTGTTTGTACTGGAGCCATGGATCATTAAGGAGTTCGATAGCAGAAGGGCGGTCAGTGGGATTGAGCTGCAGACAGCGCTTCATGAGCGAACAGGCCCCGGCAATGTCCTCGTCAGGCACGGTGCGACCGGTGTCGTGGATACACATGTCGAGCGGACGTCGCCCGTATCCCTTTTTGAAACGTTTCCAATCTCCTGGTACAAATCAGCGATCCCCGGTACATGCACTCAAGAACTTCCTACCATTTTCCTCAAAGTAGTCTCGACTATTGGCGTAAAGGTCAAGCACGCCTGAGGGGTAGCGCTGGTCCGTAAAAAGTGTGATCAACCAAAGGACGTAGTCGGTCTCGATACCCTTCTCAGTGGGCTCGAAGCCCGGTCGGAGGTGCTCATGGTGGATAGGCTTCACGCCGTGCGGAAAGAGAGGTTGATGGGTTAAAAGGGTAAACACCTAAAGGAGAGAACTCAAAAATGTGCGAGCAAGAGAAAGGGACAGCGCGCACTAGGCAACCAAGTGACCAAATGTCAATTTTCTCGTTCCAGGGACCTCCAAGGATGATTTCTGGAGCGCGTAATGTGAGTGACGTAACTTCATTAGACGTCCAATCGTCCAGCTCCTGAGCTTGAAGGAGCATGAGAATGAGTGCCAGAACAGGCTGAGTTGTCGGAAAAGTCACCGTTGCTGAAGTCAGCGACCTTGAAATCACACGTCTCAAGTTCTGCCATCGAAGGAAGGGGCATCTGGGTGGAGACGAATGCTTGTGTCACAACCTTGTCAAGACTCTGACACGGGCCATAAACGTGTGGTTCATGTTCCAGTACCCAGGCATCAATGCCTTGCGTTGTCGAGCTAGGGAGCAGCCCAACCATAATGTTGTCTGGTTTGAGGTCTGTGCAGGATATAAGTAATGCGTTGAGCACTACAGGATGGAAGTACCCGTATGTGCCACGCGACACTTATGGAGGGCCGCCAGACCGCGGAGGATATGAAGCAGGATCCGTTTGACAATTGGGACGGGATAGAATTCGCCACGATGTTCATTGTGTACCGCGGCAAGCGTCGCCTGCTCAAGCTTCAGTACCAAGCAAAGATGATCCCCGTCTTTCTCGATCCCCTTGTGGATGAAATGAGCAATGAGTTGGCTGCAATGCTTGGTCTCTTCGGCAGGAAGAGCAGACAGACGCTCATGAACGGTGAGTTCCCGTAGCTTCATCTCCGCGTTCAGTTGCGAAGCGTAACCGCTGAGGATCTTGACAGCAACATGTGAGTTCAGCCTGGCGAAGGCGTCAATCTCAATCACATGCGTTAGTTCGTAGCCACGTACTGCCGGTCCTTCGCAAGCCACACGCTACAGTTCGTCCCAAAGCCGAGTTTCGCCTGCAACTGGAAACGGCCATCCAGGCCCAGCTCGTCGTAAGGTGTGCCTTGAAAGAATCCATAGCCTGCTGTCGCTGGGAGCCCCAACGGCTCCTCCGGAAACGTGAACGTGGGTGCGTTGTCATCGGGAGAAGGAGAAAGAGAGATTGACATGAGTCTGACGTGAACAATGCGATGAAGATAGCGGGCGGACACTCGAGAGCAGGCCCAACGTAGCATTCTGAATTCGGAGCCGGAGTGATGAGTTGATCGAAAATTACGACATCTCGGATCAAGAACGTGTGAACATCAATTTCTCACGTCGATGCGGCTTGGTTTTCTTGTCTCAGTTGGCTCCGAGTCTCCGCTAAATCTTGGCCGTTCCAGGACTTCGCGGGCTCCCCTGATTCAGGGGAATCACCTGCCACCTTTCCTGCCACCGAGGAGTCAAAATCCTCCCCGCTATGCCCCCATGAACGAACCCCTGTTTTTTCGAGTCACTCCCTCTGGCCGACGTTGTATTAGACGACACCGTCGGGATACCACTCTGGAATTGCCTACAATACTTTTTGGTGTCCGACTTAACGCCGACAGTACGCTGGAATTTTATACTGCCACCCACCCAATTGTGATGCTGATGCCTGCCCTCATTTTGACACAGTTGGGCGCACGTAGGGTCAGCGGACAGATTGAGAGTGAGGGATGAATGCTTAGGTGGCTAGGTAAGGGGTCTCAAATAGTCATACGAGTTACATTCGCGAGTTTCAACTTCGAATTAATTCTTCCGCTTTAAGACACTCGAACTATCGAACTACAGGGTCTGGTATGGTGTAAGCCTAGGTGTATAAGAGTCTGTACAACCGAGTTTATTTATTGGGATCGGAATTTAGAGGCCGAGAGTCCCGAGAGTGAGGCCCATGGCAAGCTGCTCCAGAAGGCCGGCAACATCGGTGAGCCTGATAGGAAAAATTAGCCCCGTTCGAGATAATCCGAACAAAGAAAGAGAAAGACGCACAAGTTGGCTACGAGGCTGAGGACACCGGCCAGCAAGATTTCGAGGCCGAGCAAGACCTGGTTCAGCGACGTGTCGACGCCACCCAGGAGCGTGCCGAGGGCGGGGATGGTGGAAGCCGTGCCGAGGAGACTGTCGAGCGCGTTGGTGATGTCCTACATGAACAGTTTGAGAAGGAATCCTTGAAAAAAGACATCAACTATGGACGTACAGTGATGATACCGGCAACGAGGGTGGCGATGTCATCGTCTGTCTGGCGCTTTAACGAGATGGGGAGGGCCGCGAGGGACGCCGTGGCCGTGTCGAGTGCCGAGGTCAAGTCGTCGATCAACGGGGTGACGGTCGCGTCGGTGGCGTTTCCGCCAGAAACCAGTGCAGCTTGAAGGATAACAAGTCAACTTCGCGAATTCGCGATTGTATAAGAAGGAGCGCACTGATTTGGGGGAGGGTGGAGTTGGTGGAGCTCTGCAGGGTGGTGAAGACGGTCTCAATGGACGCGGTCGAGACCTGGCGCTTTTCAACAGCGGTGAAGTCAGCGGCGGGCGCGGGGCTCGCGGACACAAAGGTCGTGGAGAGCAGGAAGAGGGAAGCCAAGCGAAGGGCGAACATTGTGGATTGAGGAGTGTGGGTAGGTAGGAGTGGAAAGTTGCACTGGATGAACGGTGAGATGTTCGTTCAGCGCGACAGCCTTTTATACACCGGGGAAACGATGAGACTCGTCACCGTCGCGTCATTCGCAAGACCTTTGAGGTGGATATTGCGGTTGCTGTGCAAAAACATGAGCGAAATCACGATTTCGCGAGTTGGGGTGGGAGGCATCAACTTAGCCGATCTCCATTCGCGTGGAGAAAAATACGCGATATTTCCGGCTATGTGATGTCAGAAGCGCCGAAAAGAAGGTAACGGGGATAACGCCACGGCGGTTCGAAAACCACACCAGTTAGAAGTGTTCATGGTGAGAGTTGAATTCGGATGTTCCCACATCAGCGCCTCGCAAGCCTTTCAAACGACACGGCCGATTGCCTGGACTGCCTTCAAGAAGTATAACAAGGCCCGGGAGCAGGACTTCATTGGTGGTCACTGGTGATGCTCCATGCTCCACTTTCTCGTACTTTGTTTTATGATCGGGTTCAGTCCTCGCTAAAATTCAAATGGCGACAACAGTGTGGTCCCCGAGATCGAATGGCCAAACTCGGCGCCCGGGTGGGGTAGGTAGGATAGGTATGATTAAATTCAGAAGCGATTTCCGTGGGAAATACCGTATACGAGCCATGGTAAGTTGGTAAGGCCCGGAAGAGCGCACGCCATTTCAACCGTTGTTCCCGGACGATTTACGAGTCCGATTCCCGAGAAAACCTATACATAGTAGATGTCGAGCAGACGTAGAAGTCAAGAAAGGAAAGCTGATCGGTCAAAGCTGAGTTGATGCACGAATGTTATGACGTCACTGAATATGTGAATGGAAGAAGAAGGTGGAGCCGATGCGTGCATCGGGGAACGTGTATACACCATTCGCGACTCCCACTTCCAGAAAACAAGCCCAGGAAGCAGGCCCACGGAAAATCACACGGGATTTGGAGAAGGGTGAACAAGAAGAAGGGATCGAACTTATATTACAGTACCAACAACAAATCCGCAATGCATTTACGCGTATCCCTATTCCCGCACGTTAGGACCCAGACCGTGACAATAAAACGAGACGAGACGTACCCCGTTCACAGGAATATTCTGGCCATTGACCCACTGTGCCGCCGGACTGGCAAGGAAGGAAACCACAGGCGCGATATCTTCGACCGCGCCCAACCGGCCGCTGGGGGCGAACTTGGCAATGGTATCGATTAATTGCTGGGGCTTGCCCTGGCGGAAGAGCGGCGTGTCGACCGGCCCAGGGGAGACGGTATTAACAGTGATGCCCCTCGCGCCGAGGTCCTTGGCGAGGATGCGCGAGATCTGCTCGACGGCGCCTTTGGTTGCGGCGTATACCAGCGCGTTGGGTTTAACCACTGGTTAGATGTTATAGAAGGCAGCACGGGTGGTGGGAGTGTATATACTATATACATACTTGAGAAGCGCGTGAGACTGGTCGAGAAAAATATAACGCGGCCGCCCGCTGTCCCAAATGTGAACACGCCTCAAGGTAGGATAAAATGGGGCGCCTACGTGCGGGGAGCAAAGGTGCCACAGCCTTCGCGAGGAAAAGCGGGCCCTTGACGTTGGTTGCGAAATGTGCGTCATAGAACGCCTCATATATATCTTCCAGGACCTTGGACCCCATTATGCCGGCATTCAGGACGAGGATGTCAATTCCGCCGAAAGCCTTGACGGCCTCGTCGATGAGATGTTGCCCACCCGCCACCGTGGACACGTCGGCCTTAATGGCGACAGCGGTCCCGCCGTTAACAGATTTTATGGTGGAGACGACCTCATCTGCGGCTTTGGCGTCGTTGACATAGTTCACGACCACCTTTGCGCCCTGTTGGCCCATGTGCTTCGCAATGGCGGCGCCAATGGAACGCGAAGAGCCGGTGATGACAGCGATCTTTCCTGCGGAAATTGAATGGTTCGGCACAGTTTATACACCGAGGTACATGATGCATACGTACCTTCCAACAAGGCAGTCATTTTGAATCCCAATTTGTTGATCGGGAGCTGGAGGATTGCTGAAGGCAGGTGTGTGAGTGGTAGCTTTATACTCGGGTCGGGGTTCTGTGGAAGGCACGTCATAAGGTCCCCACTGTTGCCGCCATGGCGATCAGTCAGCAGATAAGAATCTGTCGGATACTGTTCTATTTCAACCACACCCGTTGGCGGGAGTTCACTCCTCGGGATTCACGACGCATGTACAGGACCTGCATGGACTTCGGCATCGAACTTATTCGGTATGATTGCGCGGTTTTGATTTTATTAGGTTCATTGTTCACACCGTAAAGGGAAATATCTTGACCTAGGTTAAGATGTCTCCGGAAATTTCGAGGGATTTTTGCCATTGGTTCGGGAAATACCGGACCAATAGTAAAAATCCCTCCATCTTTCCTTTCAATGTAGGCCAAAATATTTCTTTGTCCGGTGTTTCATTGGCCTTGGCGTGACGACGTGAGAGCTGAACGCAAAGAGGAAAAATGAGAGGCTCCACAGAACCGCGTAGTCGAGGTACTTGGCCGTATGCGACCTGTTGAGTAATAGATTTTAAATAATTCTTTGCGGTTGAACGAGGAGGTCCCAGTCAACGACGGTACGGTGTCTGGTCTTCAGAGTTTCGAACTCTCGAGCCGCAAAGTGGAGATGTCGAGGTCGGACCCACTGAGGGCATGAGCGATCTGCATTCAAGGTACACCGTAGCCGAAGCGAGAGAAGTTGAGGTCGGGTATTCCCGGATCAACTTTGTGCGTTCCGCTCCTGGTCCGCCGCTTGGCCGTGGCAGACGGGCGCTTAGCGCTTTGTCACCCTCCACCTGACCTCCACGCTAGTCGACCAAACCAAAGGTGTATTACTATCAGCATGTATCCCGTTGAGAAACGGGAGGAATCCACCACAAAGCGACCTTTTCGGACTCCCCGTTCCCGACTCATCTTCCTGGTGGCAATATTTGGGGCTTCGCTGTGGCACATCGGCCCTCCTTCGCGTGGATTTGTTCCCTGGATTGATAACCTCTCGTCTCCGCACCCTCTTGGCCGCAGTGTGCAGGAAAACGCGCATCTTCAGTGGACGCCGTGTCCCGACAATTCCACGTTCTACTGCAGCTTCTTCGCCGTTCCTCTCGACTATGCTACCCCTTCCTCGGAGGACAAAACCGTGATTGCAATGAGGATGTATCCCGCAACTGTATCCGGGTCCGAACGCCTGGGCTCCATATTTACTAACCCGGGGGTGTGGTCTCTTGAATGGCTAGTTATTCATCGACTCACCGTATAATTTAGGGACCAGGAGGCTCTGGCCACTCAGGGCTGCTCAGAACCGGTCCTCTACTGAGCAATATCTTTGAGGGAAAATTTGACATCGTGAGCTGGGACCCGCGCGGAGTCAATATGACGACACCCCGGATATCGTACGTTTCAATTATCTTTATGGTTTCATTGATTCGAGCGACCGTCAAGGTGTCATCCAACAAACTTTCACCGCGAACTGTATGCGCTCTCACACGATAGCGGGGACCTCGACTTCAACGGCGCGGACATCGCGACGCTGAATAAATCTCTACTGACGACTTCTGCGCGGGCCAAACTGCTCACTGAGATGTGCCGCGATGCTGTGGGGGACACGCTTCTGCGGAGCGTGACAACCGTAAACGTCGCACGGGACCTGGAGGAGATGCGCAAGGCCGTGGGAGGTGGCGGTCTGCATTACTGGGGCTTCTCTTACGGGTGCGTTTCCGACCCGTAGTAGCCGACCGACCTCACCAAGAATTCTGTATGAAGAACAACACTGGGCGCGACTTACGTGGCCATGTTCCCCGAGCACTCCGACAAAGTCGTGCTCGACGGAGGTATATTCATCTTTTACATTTGTGAAGTCCCTGATTTACCACAGTCGTTTACGCGCCGGAGCAATACACTTCTTTGGTCGACCACGGCCTCAGTGCAGGGAAATCAACCAACGGGGTACGCCGCTCGTATATGTAAATCATTGTTTGGAGTTGACTTGCAGGCGATCTCCAGGTATTCGATGGCTTCGTCTCGAATTGCGTCTCTGCGGGCCCCGAGCGATGCGCACTGATGAAAGGCACGGATACAACCGCCGCGGAGCTGTCTGCGCGCATCTGGGGCCTCGCCTCTCGCCTCGCGATCACGCCGCTCCCCGTCCCGCGTCCCACCGCCGGGATGCCCACAATCCTACATCGCGGCCACCTCCTCGGCGCGCTCTTCTCCGCGCTGTACCGCCCCGCGAGCTGGGCCGCGCTCGCAGAGGCCATCGCGCGCACAGAGGACGGCGAGGGCGCCGCGCTAGCGGAGCTCAGCGGCGCGGGCGGCGCGCACTGGGCGGAGCACGCGCGCAATATCACCGATGCGGAGCGCGCGGAGGAGGCGGGGTGGGGGCCTGGCCGCGAGATGGGCGCAAGCGAGGGCGGGATGGCCGTTTCGTGCGGAGACGCACCGCCGTTCGACGTCGATGGGGATTTGGCGGTGTGGACGGGGGCGTGGTTGGGATGGAGGGATCAGGTGCGTGTTGTGATGTCCTAAAGAAGGATGCTGATCCCCGCCTGCAGCTCGCCGCTCTGAACCCGCTCGGGGGCCCGAATTGGTTTTCAAGTGTTGTGCGCTGTCGGCATTGGGGCAGTGTGCTACCCTCGCCTCCCAGATATGAAGGGTCTTGGGAATTGGGCGGGGACTCACGGAAACCCAAGTGCGTGGAATCACTTGATTTAATTAGACTTTTCTAATTTTCGCCAGAAATCCGGTCGTATTTGTGTCCAACAGCTACGTGAGTTAATTTCGATCCATCGAAGTTCCTCCTCGTGAAGATTGCAAGGATCCGATTACCCCGATTGCTTCTGGACGGCGCATGGTGGAGACCTTCGGCAAAGAAAATGCGCGCCTACTGCATAACAACGGCTATGGGTAATTCCCATTTACCAGTTCGATGCCGAAGTGAATTCTTTACCATCCCCCGCAGCCACTGTTCGACGAACCACCCATCCGTTTGCGTCGCCAAGGCTCTGAAGGCGTACATGATCAACGGCACGGTGCGTTTCTGCCCCATGCTTCCTTTACGCCTCGCAGTGATTTTATTCTGGCAGTTGTTCGAGGAAGGCACGGTCTGCGAGCCCGATGAGGGGATCATGTTCCCGCCAAAGGATAGCGAGGGCGGGATGCACGCTGTGGGCTATAGCGACGAGGATAGGGAGCTGGCACATACGCTGCGGCTTCTGGCCGACGCAGGTATCGGGATCGTGCCGCCCGGCTTGGGTTGGTGAACCCATGTCGTTCCGCACGGTGACACTTTCGACGTCGAATAGCACCGTGGTTATTCCCTGATCTGTCATATCTGGGTTCAGTTCTGTGGCCACCTTGAGGTACGCTTCATTGCGCGTTGCTTCCCTTGGCTTCCTCCGATCTTCTCCCGCGCACGGTCTGGGCGCGGCTTTTGATTTCTTATTCGATTTCTCGGCGTCTCATCTGCGTGCCAGGGCGTACGGGCTTTCTGTCGAGTCATTCGGCCGTCCCGCGAATCATGTTGCACCCCCTTCTCATCGCGCACGTCTGAGCTGCCTAGCATTGTTGCCTTGGGCTTTTTTCCTCAAGGTCATGCCGGCTACGGTGTTGGTTAGTCCCTCATAGACAGACATTTTAACAATAATTGACCTCATACCTCGGTTTGTTGAAGGTGTTGGCCTTCGTGCCTTGTCTTCTTGTCGCGGCGCGGTCGCGGTTTCTTTTTCGCATCTTTCTACTCGATTTTGGGTCGTCCCGCGAGCCGCCTCCTGCTTTTGTTACAAGTTAAATCAACGTCCCGCGAGCACCTTCACCATCCCCGATCTCACCCGATTTCCAGTCTTTCCGAGGTTCCAACGCTCCGCCGGTGCGGGGCTAAGGTGTGCAACCACGGCTACATCACCACATGTTTTTGTGCTGACTGAATTTTTGCAGCCTCAAAATTTCCGGCACTGCACGCCTACCCTCGAAAGTTTCAATATTTGTCCCGCTGCATGACGCGGTGCGTTGAAAATCAGTGGCAATCAGACTTTCGAAGGGCTTGACCCACAAATCTGACTTGTACTCCCGACATTTTGGCCGCTGCGCGGTGCCGTTCTGCGCGGTGCCGTTCAACCGCTGAGATCCCAATACGGTGCATACCAAAATCTAAGCCGTAGCCCCAGATCCCTGAATTTCACGTCGCTGCGTGGGCTTTACAGCCCGTCCCTTAACAACCTCACTTCCAGCCCACGCCGTCTAAGCTCCTAATCCTGAACAAACCAAGTCAGAGTCTGGATGGGCGACGTTCAGCCCCCGCCAAACCTCAACTCTGACTTGTTTTCGCTCATTAGACTCTGTAGACGCGTAAATTCATTAGATCAGGAAAGATGGGAGCATACACAGAACCATGCGGGCGAAGTGCTTGGTTGTCTGTGACCTGGCGAATAACGGATATTGAATAGTTGTTTGGGGTTGAAGCAGCTTGCAAGTTTACTCAGGTACGAAGCCGGATCGCATTTCTATCAAATCAACATTGTTCTGCAAGGTAGGGGGTCCACTTATTTACATCCATTATTATCCAGGCATTCCAGTCGCGGATTCACTCGTCCGCGACCACAACCACCGCCTTCCCCGTATTCGTCCCCTTCTGCACCGCCAATATCACATCCCCGACCGTCTGGAGCCCGCGGCTCACATCCTCCGTGAACTTGAACTCCCCGCTCGCGATCTTGGGCACGAACTCCGCGCGGAAGGTCGCGGCGTGCTTCGGACGCAGGTAGCGCACGAGGAAGCCGTGGATGTGCATGCACTTAGCGATGATGAGGGCCGGGTTCTGCAGACATGTGTTCGGAATTTTGTCAAGGCTGAAGGGCAGGACCCACCTTCATGGGCGGGGGAACGCCGTTGTACCCTGAGGAGGGTGAGTGGGATGGGAATGTCATGGAAGATGCCGTAATACCTGAGATCTGTCCGCATTCCTGGTCTCGGGATCAGAGGCCGTCGGTACACAAGAAGAAAAAGACGAACAATAATCCGCGAGTGCAGCGCCGCGAACTCCATCGCGGCATCCAACGTCTCCCCACCGACATTGTCCCAGAAGCTTTCATTGCGAGTCGTCACTTTTTTAGCGAACAAAAACGAAAAACGCACATGTCAACGGGCCCTTCCTTCTCCAGCACGGCGCGCGTGTCCGTGGTTTTGTAGTTGAACGCGACGTCCGCACCAATCTCCTTCATGAACTTGACCTTCTCTTCAGATCCCGCGGACGCGATTACCTTCAGTCCGTCTTGCTTGGCAAGTTGAATAACCATTCTGCGTTGATTACCAGCCTGAGCTGTGCGATTCTTGGTTGTGGCTTCACTTACGAGCCAACCGGCCCTGCACCGGTACTGACGAAGACAATCTCTCCCTTTGAAAAGTCGACTATTGAGGACGATCTCACACAGAAGGGAAGGACGACGCACCTGCTTGGCGCGCGAATATTCCTTCCAGGCCATGAACGCTGTCTCGCCTGCACCGACATGTGTAAATAGACAATCTCCGGCTTATAGTTCAAACACACCTGGCATCCCGGCGGCCCCAATGTACGCCGACCAGCTCAATCTCGGGTCCTTCTCGATTAGTTCCAACCCCGTAAGGTCCGGGGCGATTATGTATTCCTGGTGGACTATTACAACGTCAGAGATAATTCGAGTCTAGAGAGCGCGAATACGCACGGACAAGGCCGCGGACATGGCTCCCTACCGCGACCCCCGTAAACTCCGAACGCAGAACGACGCCGATGCCGCCACTCGTGATGCTAAGATATTCGAATCAGTTTGGGTTCACAAGAAACGCAGCCATTGGACGCACGGATCCCCCAGAATGAATGCAGGCTGGAAGGAGGGTGCGGAACGTTATACGTGGCCTACAAAGAAATCCAGTCCTCGACGCACCATGTAGGACTTCCCCTCCGCCGCGCGGAGACGGCCCCGCATGTACGGATCCACGGACAGCACGAGGATTTTGACGAGGAACCCACAATTTAGGGGGACATTTTCGAGATCGATCGTCTGCGTCGTGTCGTATACCGTCGTTTCCCCCGGGACTGGGTAATCTGATCACAGATTGAGGTCAAGAATGTGAACAGGGGTCACGGTGACACTTCAGACCAGCCTTCGGGTACAGCGTTGAAGAGAACACGACCGTTGGTTATAGGACCCATTTATGTGTGGTAAAGTTGACTTAAAGAGTTGCTTGAATGACGAGTGGAAACAAGGTGGAAGTCCCTTGTGCTGAGTAACCTTTCGGTTATTCTTTTATAACCGGGTTCGTACCGAACCGGGCCGCCAACGTCGTCATTCCCCTTTTGGCGATGGGTGTTCAAAAAAGGCTTTTGGCAGCGCGCGGTCAGAGAAAAACGGCTCATGGAATAGGAAGCATATGTAGGTCTCACCACCGCTAAAGGTAATTTTACCGGTACTCACCTCATGTTTATTCGGAACAACCACGGATCAAGATCTGCGAGACTCATGAGGAGTAATATGGAGTCTGTAATTGACCCTCATGAGAGATTGCATCGTAAAACAAATGTACAATGATTAAACGACAAAATGCTATGCGGAGTATTGTGGAGGTGCCTCCCCACCGGCTGCACCCGAAGGCCCCGAATCGGTCCCAGATCCATAAAAACCGCCGTCGAATTTCCTCTGCCAGTTTCCGCGGTATTGGCGGTATCAGCGCCCGGAGCGGGCGCAGTTCCTGCGATGTGCTCCCAGAAATGGAGGCTGAGGCGCCGGCCTCGCTTACTGCGTACCCGGAGTATTCAGATGGCGTCGGATTGAGAGGGGGCGGTATAGGCCCGGGGGACGAACCGACGGTAGCGAGAACCTCAGAGCTGACGACGAAGGCGGAAACCGGGGGCGTGGATCCCTAAAAGTCCGAGAAAGGCGTGGGTCTCGGGACGAATTCCATTTCCGGAGATTGTATCAGTTGCGCAGCACAAGATAATATCGATAAAACGGGGTCTCACGATCTGGAGGGGCAAAAACCGAAGCCGTGCGACGTTTCCGTCGGCAGACAAAGATGATGCCAGCGACTACCAATGCGAGTAGGGCCAACACGCCGACGACCGCCCCGACAATTGCCCCAACGGGCGTCGACTTTTTCGACGGCACTGGAGTTGTGGAATATCAAGTTGTTCGTCGGGAACGCGGGCATGGTGGTAGGAGCGAAAACATCCAATTTGCTTTTTAAAAAGTTACGACATAATCAGAGACCAGCTGAGCATATCTCCCAACAACAACCAGAGAACTTGCCTTGAGTCTCCCCCGACTCCCACTTTCGTATAAATTGATTGGCTCAGGCCAGTGGTTCTCGCCCCCAGTTTCCCAGTCTTCAAATCAAGGTTCAACGGCGATCATGACAGAACGTGCATTGTTGGCAAAATATTGGCTCTCGTCCATGAGAGTAAGGATGTGCTCCTGCGAGGAAATGAAAATGAGCACGTTGAGGAGTTTGCAGCCCTCGAGAAGACTTCGGAACGCGCCCAGGTGATGTTGGCATAGATCGTGGATGGAAGATATCCCTCTATAGATCCATCGGGAAGATGGGTTCCTGCCCACCTACTGCTCGCCTTCGATCTAGTTGAGGGAATAAACAATCCCGCGAATTTGACCCAGAGAATGGGGATTTGATAAGAATGCAATTAATCCCAGGCGAAGTCTTCGGTGGTGTCAGTTGACTACAGCGACGCCGCAAGTTGTCAACAATTTCGTTTGGGTCGGCAAGATCCTATCAACACGTCAAATGAAATACAGCCAGGAGATACCACACCGGTTCATTCATGAGTTCCAAGCGTGAACGATAAATATTTAGTCGTAGTCTCAGTGCCTGCCACAGCGTCCGCCACTGAACAGTTGGCGCTGAGACTAATTTATTCGGAGTTAGAGGGTCTGTCTGCTGCGACTGCGAAACATGAATATTACCGTCAGGGAGCGAACAGGAAGATCCACTTAAGCTTCAGGACGCGGTTCACCCTCTGACACACTCTTGGGACCTCGGGGTTTACATATCGTGCCCCCATGGCTGAACGGACACATCTCGCAATGTTTCCGCCACTAGCATAGCATGGATATCCCAATCTTCACTGAGAAGGAAACTTCTTCAACACTGGCAGGAAATAATCTGCTGAATACCGTGGACACGCTTCCTCACCACTGTGTGTCGAGCATCGACGCGACGCGCCCGAGAAACGATCCTCACGTGGGCGCGAAACAAGAACCAATTGCGATCGTGGGAATGGCTGTCAACATGCCGGGCGCGCCGACTGCGAGCCAACTTTGGGAGTTCTCCAAGAGTTCTCACAAACGGCATCAAAGGTACTTGTTCTGTGCTCGTCTGCAGAACGAAATAAACAACCTCACTGCTGTTGCTTAGATTCCTGAGCATAGGTTCGAGGTTGAGGATTACAATGGCGGAAAGTATCCCAAGCGTCAGATGAAAGCACACATCGGAAATTTTCTCGAAAATGTAGACGAGTTTGACAATCGTTTCTTCAAAATCAGCGCAAGGGAGGCGAAGAGTATGGATCCCCAACAACGTATCCTGCTTCATACCGCGTACGAAACCCTGGAAGACTCCGGTTATGTCCCGAATGCCACGCCGACTTTTCGGCCTGAGATGTTCGGCTGCTACATCGGTGCAGGGACGGGGGACTACATACAGAACCTCAGAGATGAAATAGACGTCCCCGGTGAGTCTCATTTTATTGGTGTATTCTCAGGATGTTTCACGAGAATGCATGATACAGGTACTTCGAGAGCGTTTCTCAGCGGCCGAATTTCGCATGCGATGCAGCTCAGCGGGCCATCCATCGTGGTGGATACTGCGTGTTCATCCTCGAACGTCGCCCTCTACCTGGGTGCTCGTGCGCTTATGAATGGGGATTGCGATGCTGCGCTGGTCGGAGGTGTGCATGCTGTTTCTAGCCCCGATGTACGTGCAGCTTTCTGCGAGGATTTCTACCCCACAAACTGACCTGTATTCAGACGTTCCTCGCCTGGACCGCGGCCATTTCCTCAGCCCAACCGGCCAGCGCAAACCTTTCGATGAGTCCGCGGATGGTTACTCCCGGGGCGAAGGCTGCGGGATGTTCGTCCTCAAGCGGCTCAGGGACGCGATTTCGGAGAACGACAACATCCTCGGTGTCATCCGGGGCATCGAGGTCGACCAGAGCGGCCTCGCGCGGTCCATAACGTACCCACACGTACCCACACTAGCCGCGCTTTTTCGCATGGTTCTTGAAAACTCCGGCGTCAACGTCATCGAGGCGCACGGAACGGGCACGCAGGCCGGGGACCCGGACGAGGTGCAAAGCCTGCGCAGCGTGCTCGCGGTGAAGCGCGCGCCGAATAACCCACTGCACATCACATCTGTCAAGGCGAACATCGGGCTTCTGGAGGCAACATCAGGTGCCGCGGGATTCGCCCCGCTGCTTCTCATGCTGTAGCACCGGCTCATTCCGCGTCAGATCTCGTTCAAGAAACTTAGCCCGCTCATCGCCCCACTCGAGGACGACAACACCGTCATCGACAAGACGCACGCACCATGGGTCCCGTTGCACGACAGGAACTTTAGCGCGGCGGGCTCGAATGCCACGCTGCTCCTGGAGGAACACATCTAGCCCGCTGCCGTGTGCGACATCGCCGATGACATGGCCTTCGTATTCGGACTGTCTGCCAAGACCGTCCCCGCCGTCGAGGAGCTGCGTACAAGTACATCGACTGGCTCCGCAGCCCTGCGTCCGCCGACGTCCCCTATCGGATATCGCGCCGCGACCGCCCGGCGGCAGATCTACGGCTGCCGGATCGCCGTCTCCGCGAGCACAGGGCGGAGCTAGTGGAGAAGCTTGGGAGCGCGACCGTCGTGCAGCCCTCGAGCGGCCCTGCGCAAGTGGTCTTCGTCTTCTCCGGGCAGGGCGGACAATACATGGGAATGGGACGCGAGCTGTACGATGAGTCCCCGGTATTCCATGCCCGCATCGACGAGTGCCATGCGATCCTTACCACGGCCGGGTTTCCTGGCGTCCTCCCCATCATCCTGGGCGGCACGGACGGGACTGGCTTGACAGCACTGGAGGAGTTTGAGGCGTATCAGGCGGCGATCTTCGCCTTGGAATACGGTCTCGCAGAACTGTGGATGTCTTGGGGTTTGGTCCCCTGCCGTAGTCGGGCACAGGTACGCGATGCATTATCCCCGCCATGATTGGAAGCTTAAGCAATCTTTTACAGTCTCGGGGAGTACGCGGCACTCGTCACCGCCGGAGTGCTTGCGATGAAGGACGCCCTCTTGATCGTCGCCCACCGCGTCCGCTTGATGGTCCAGAAGTGCGCCTTGGATTCCGCCGCGATGATCGCAGTCAATCTCGGTGTCGAGGCCCTCGAGGGCGCCCTGCGCCAGTCGAGCAATTTTCTCCGAATCGCGCAGCTCCAGGCGTTCAAGGCGCATCTCGACACCGCAGTGCGATGCAAAAGTGTCCTCATTTCCGTGCCCTTTGGGTACCACACCGCCGCCATGGCGCCGTTGCTGGACGGGCTCATTGCAGTGACAAAACGATTCGCCACCCACGCACCCGCTATCCCGATCATCTCCAATGTCCTCGGGGACGTCGTCCTCCCAGGAGACACGTCTGTCTTCCCCCGAGTACTTCTCCCGCCACTGCGCGGAGCGGGTGCAGTTCGACCGCGGCGTGCGTGCGCTGCTGTCGCGCCCCGAATTCTCCAAGATCGACGCGTGGATGGAGCTCGGGCCGCACGCGACCTGCCTCCCCATGCTCAAAGCCAACCCCGCGCTCCCGAAGGATTCTCTCCTCCTCGCGTCCCTGCGAAAGCAGCAGACGCCGTGTAGCACGCTCGCGGCCAGTCTCGCGCGGCCTGCAGTGGCGCGCGGTGTTCGGGCACCTTCCGAGCGTTACCTGCGTCAGCCTTCCGTCGTATCCGTTCGCGAAGACGAAGTTTTCGGTACCGTTCCAGGAGAGCGCGCCTGCGCCTATGGTGGATGCTGCTGCGGGCGACCCGCAAGCGCGCGATCTGATCACGGAGTACGCCATGCTACACTGCTGGTCCCAGTATCCTTCCGCCGACAACGACTTCGTCGCTGTCTTCGCGACGCCTATCAGCGAGCTGGCGGGGGCGATCCTTGGGCATTGCATGGGCGGTATGCCCTTATGCCCCGCGTCCTTATATCTGGCGCTGCTGTTCGCCGGTGTGGACCTCAGCGGGCGGCATTTGCAGATATCCCACCATGACAGCCACGTTGTGCTCCGGCGCACCGAGTATGAGACCCCGCTCGTCTACCACGCGTGGTGCGTGCGGTGGTCACGAAGATCGCGCTCGCCAAAGATCAAGGCACTTTCACGGTCAGTTCGCGGATCGACTTCACTGGCGACGAATCGGTGCACGTTCGCGGCGAATTCAAGTATCAGTCTTCCTTGCGCACGAGTACCAGATTCGCGCAGACGCTCCCCCTCCTAACGCGTCAAATGGACGCCGCTGCCCTGCCGCAAGGCGAGAATTCGCCCGAGGTCTTCTCGACGCACACCGCGTACGAGGTGATCTTCCCCCGCGTCGTCGACTACGCCAAGCCGTACCACGCGATACAGTCCTTCACCGTCGCCGCCAACGGCATGGAGGGCTGCACGACCATCCGGCTGCCCCGCGACTACGACCGCGGCAAGTTCTTCGTCCACCCTGTCTGGATGGACGCCGTGGGGCACGTCGCGGGCCTCGTGGCGAATATGCAGGGCGGCGTTACGCGTACATCTGCACGCAGGTCGGCGCGTCTTCACCACCTACTCGACGCCGCGCGCGATCCAGACATACATCTCGGGTCCCAAATCCGCCCCCAAGCTCGCCAAGCCGCTGCTCATCCCAAGCGCGACGCCCCAGAAATCGGATCCGCTCGACGATAACCCCAGCACAAGGCTTAGTCAGATCACCAATACCCTGCAGCTTGACACCGTCCCTGTCCCCATCAAACGCCCCGAGACCAGCGGCCGCCTTCCTCTGTTCTTCATCCATGACGGGAGCGGCCTGGTCAACTATCATGACCGCCTCTCCTTCCTCGACCGAGCCATCCGGGGAATCCACAATCCTCGGTTCCTCGGCGCGCCACCCTGGGATGGCTTGGTGGACATGGCGGCGGCGTATGTCGAGTACATTCTCAGCACGACCTCGGGTCCGCTTCTCCTCGGAGGTAGGCTTCCACTTCCTCTCTTGCTACCATCTTCCTGACTTCATTATTCTCAAGGATGGTCCTTCGGCGGCGTCGCTGCCTACGAAATCGCCCTCCAGCTCACTAGTCGGGGGATCCAAGTCAAAGGGATCCTCCTCATCGACTCCCCGAGCCCAATTAACCACACACCCTTCCCCGACTCGCTGATCGACACCATCATCGGCCTCGACGCGCGCACCGCACGCTCAGAGCGCTAGTCAAGACGCAGTTCTCCCCGAACGCAGAAATGCTCAGGAAATATGTCCCGCACGCGACGGCGACGCGGTTTGTGTACCTGCACTCGCGCGAGGGATTCCACCCGGCGGACGTCGTGGACGTCCCGACGTGGCTGTCCGACCGCAGTGACCCCCGGAAGTCTGTGGCTGGCTGGGAGAGTGTATCGCATTGCTCGATCAAGGTCATCGATATTCCCGGCAACCATTTTGAGCCGTTTTATTCCGCTAACGTGCGTCCTGCGTTTTGCTTTTGGTCATTGGCTTATTGTACTGATTTGCTGTAACCTAGATCGCGCAGGTTTCTTTGAGCATCGCGGAAGGATGCGCGTACCTGGAAAGCCTGTGACGCGTTCGGCACATACTCTCTATCATGCCAGCACTTTTTACTACCTTTCTCCATGCTTTTGCGCTCTTCGCTTCTTCTCGAAGGTAGATGGCAAATTTCATTACGTAGGATTGCGTGCAAATTCGTGTACAGTGTGCGTAAAATATGATATGTACTGGTCAATATACGGGATCTTCACAATCGTAACAAGGTAGTTAGTCGTATCTGGAAATTAGAGAATCGTCGCAGTCGTGGAGTCATCCAGGCGTAATCGCTTCAGTCGACCCACTGCGGCTCGCAATGGAAGCGCGCGCGATTGACGTAAGGACGACCCTTAGCATCACGCGCGGCCCGCCTGGTCTCTACACTCCGATGCACCTTGAGGTTCACCACCGGTTTGTGGTCCTCCTTGTAGTGCGGGTGGTCAGGATCAGCCACATGCTGCCGCTGGTGCGGTATAGACCTTGGTCGTCCGCGATTTGCGCTACAGAAGACCGGTATCAATACGCATGAAGCATGAAGAATTTCCGCGGGTAGAGACATACTAGACTTCCCAGTTCCATTTATCGTCGAGTCTCTGGGACCGGAAACTCATGGGGATGACTTCGAGGATCCACCAAAATGGCTTGAGCTTCAGCTGGTCATATATCGGCGAGAGCGCGTCCTTGAGGTCCTCCTCTTCCTCCATCCCGCAGGAGGGTTTTTCTGGCGGAGTATCCTCCGGCTCGGGTGACACGGTGAATTCTGGGGTCTGTTTGCGGGACAAGAGCCGACGGAGCCACAACTTGCGCTTCGGAATGCTCTCGATCTTGACGGTACCAACTGGCAGGGGCGGCGGGCGCGGGAGCACCAAAGGGTATAGCGTTGCAGGATCGAGACCGAGCTGTTGCAGGCGATGCGGGTCGAACAGCATGCCCGTGTCGGCCTTGAAGCACTCGCGAATCATCCATCGTAGCGGGATCCGCGCGAGGCTGTGGCGCGTATCGTTCGGTACGGAACCTCCGCCGACATCTGGGAAGGCTCTTCAGCATCGTGATTCTGGGGTCTCAAAAGGCACAAAACCTACCAGTGTGGCAGCCCTGGAGATAACAGAACGAAGACACATTTAGTACGATTAAAATAGGTACATGACGCACGTACCGCGAACCAAACCTCCAGGACATCTGTTCGGCGCGTCTTTTGGTGATTGTGCGCGTATGCCTCTTCAAATTTCATCTCTGCATCTCCGTCCTCGAGGGTCGTCGACGACCTGAAGTGCGTCGTCAGGTTGGGCCGCGGGAAGGTGTATCCGCGCTTTGGCAAGGCAGGCAACGTCGGAGTCGGCGGGGGTGTGTGCGTCCCGAGTTTCTTCTCCGCGTCGCTGGGGAAGTTCCACAGATTCGCCTTGAATTTGGCCCGGTGTTCATCGAGCGACACCGCATGGCGGAACGTGCGAACGATGGTATTGGATGTCGTGAACGGTAGGCGCTTTGGGATCAGACCCACCGAGTCGACGGTGTCCCTGAACGAGCAGGTAAGCTTTCTCAGAAACCAAGGAGGTATACACAGAAACACTATTCACCAGACGCCGATAAAATCAATGTGCACGTCGTTGCTAAAGGCTTTTTTGAATGCATTGGACTATGGAATCGAGGTTAGTTCGCCGTCCTCAAAATTATTTCATCTAGTACCTGGGCCCAACCCGTCGCGTCCGTCCGAGTATACATGCGATAGGCGAAAGGAACTAAACTTTGTCAGTCCGACTTTCACGAAAGTTTGAGATCAACACACCCTGTTGATGATTATCCGCAGGCAATAACCCGACTTTTTGGATCGATGACGTCAGTCGGATCTCCGTAAAATATTACGATTCACACCTTTATGGATCATCCCGGCCAGACTTCGGGCTATGTAGGCGCCTCGGGAGAAACCAAAGATGCAGATTCGATCATTGGCGGTGTCTAATTATGTCAATTCAGCGCTAAGGCAGGTCCGGAAAACACGGCAGAGACTGACAGTTTTGCATTAGAAATTCGTAGCCGGCTGAAGGAAGAGCAATTAATCATGGTTAGCTCGGCGGGGGCACACGCACCCATGACATGCTCCCCAAGATTCCATGCGATCGCGGCATCCACTGTCTAGTGTTGGAAAGATGTTACGTCGGGCGCGCCGGTGAGTGGAGCCATACATACGAGAGATATTTTTGCCGTTAATGGTGTAGCAAGCTTTGGGGAAGTGTAGGTGCCGATTCCAGACTGGGGGCATCGTCAGGACGGGATTGGGGCGCGCAGGAAACTAAGCACCTGGTAGTAGACCATCTGTTTGGTACGGTCGTTCTTCTTCAGCGCTGACACGAGCTGAACGATGTTGGAGTTGTCAGCGTCAAATTGGTCCCCGGTGCCATCGAAGCACAGGATGAGGCAGCGATGATTGTTGTCCGGGGGCACAGAAGGGAGCGACCTGTGGGCCTCGCGCTGGTCCTTTTCTTCGACGGAACGAAGGGTACCGGTGCCGCTAGTGTCCAGAGCAGTCACATCGCTTCGAAACGATGGGCGTCCAGCTGCTTCGGGTCGCTCGACAATCGTGTCCGTCGTGGAAGCCATGGTGGCCTCCTGGGCATGGGCGGATGTCGACATGGGGGGAACGCAAAGCTAAGCGCTCTCATCTTCTGTCGCCCACAGTTTTTATAGCGGCTCTTAATTGAAGAACAAGGTACAATTGTCAAAGTAAACGCCGGTCGTCTTTTTCTCCGTGATGCAATCATCAGGTGCACAGGCTTTTGGTCGCTTTTTTCCCTCGTTTGAAGGCTGTGAGCGCGAACGTTGGTGTGGGCGTGTGGAGCGAAGAGAGCAACTCCAAGGAGAGTGTTTCCCGAATCAGACCGATTTGAGACAAATATGTTTTAAATTTTGCTGACGTACCAGCCATCAGCGCATCAACGACTTATCTAGATCTGCTTCCGACTGCCGAGTCCCGACTGCGTCTTCACAAATCGGTCATATGAGAACAGCTGAGAACATTCAATGCAAAGAATCGGCTGGCATGGCCTCCGGTGCCATTTCGACTCGATTCTCCGGTTCCAGCTAGGCAAGAAGAAGAATACTCGGCCCAGGAGGATGTCTAAATGGGAAGGTCGCCGAACCCCGCTTCCGTAGTCGCTGCGCAACCACCGGACGGAGAGTTAGATGCATGGCTGACGATATCAGGGGCGTCTCTGGAAACCTTTGCCACGTTCGGGTGCGCTCTCTCTTCCTTTCCTTGGCAGTCTCATGAATTTCACCAGGACCGCCAACGGATGGCGCGTTTTAGTCTCGTTTTTCAAATGCTTCCTTGATTCCGGCTCTGTCCTCGCTGAAGGCGTGGTCAACGATTATCTATACGGGGACGTGCCTATCAGATTATTCCGCGACTCTCATTTCCATGATTGGGGCTTCATCCTGATGTGAGATTTTTTGATAAAGCTTAAATATGCCCTTCTTCAACATCTCTTCAGTTGCTGGGCCATCGGGCGCCTTGTTCAACTCGTTTGGCCCGCGATACACGATCCCCGCCAGCAAGCTCGTACATTCTTCATACTAGAACAATTTTCTCATTGAACAACAGCGTGTGACATTCATCTGCAAGTTTGTTCCCGCTCCTGGACATTTGGCCTCAGCTGAATGTTGTTGTGTTCTACTCTTCTTTTGCAGCGGCGTAAACCTCGTTCCACTTGTAATACCCCCAGCTACGTTCGTCGAATGTGTCCAGATATTCATTCCATGGGCACACGCGGTCCCCAAAGTAACGTTTTGCAATTTTCTGGACGGTCGCGAGGTATTCTTCAACATTTCCCGCATGACTCCCCGTTACCTTGGAGCTAAAGCGGCGGAATCGGTGGCCTTTGCGCTGAAGCGCGGGGTGCTCGCCCTGGGTGAAGACAATGTTGCGAGAGGAGTCGAAGGTGAGGTTGGGATCATTTTCCCCTTCGTAGTGAGTGATAACAGCGTCGAGGAAACGCGCCCATTTCTCGTTGTCGGCATCGGTGTTTTCGAGCGGGGGATAAAGGTCGAATCCGCGGTCGACTCCCATCTGAATCTGAAAGGTTCCAATCAGTACATACTACTTATGTCCTGGAGCACAAGGCGATCAAGGCATCGTGCAGGATGCTCACCTCAATTCGTCGGGGGATGCAGCTTGCTCCTCTCGTCGGCCCACGATGGTGTCGCAGGTTAACCGCCTTTGAGAAATTCTGGGTTCGGCGTCAGATACGCTTCCGCTGGCGCGGAACTCCTCCGTTCCGCCCCAAATATACCAGTGATCGCTTCCCTGGGATCACATCAATAGTACGGAAGGCAGAACCCAAGTACAAAATTATCGTTATGATTAAAGCACTACTAAGATGGTCTGTGTGCTATTCTACTGCCCACAGCGTCCTCGATCGAATCAATCGTGCGGCAATGAAAACCCGGATCCTACAAGCGCCATGATCCCCTTTGAAAACTTGAATTAGAATTTATCGGGCGGTGAAGAAGATGTAGCTTACAGAGAACAATATCAGATGCTTGAAGTTCGGGAGCATCTCGCCGCGGATGAACACGCCCCCGATATGCGTGCCGGCCAACGTGCCGGTCGACATGAATACAAACGACATCCCCACGCCGGGATCGATCTCTTCGATGGGGGATATCTGCATCGTGCATTTAAATTTACACCGTATTTACGACCTTCAAGTTTGCAGACATATCCAAGAGCAAGTTTACGGGAAATTGATCTGAATTCAAAGCCACAAACATCCTAGCACTCTCTGAGTCACCATTCAGCCAGGTACACTCGTGGGTCCCGCTGAGACCCAATTAAAGTTCATCGGATTTAATGAATGTTCAACTTGGACCGGAGATGTCGGCCGTCAATTATTTTCACGGGGATCACCGATAACCGAGGTCGGCGATGACGGCGCCTCACAATGACGGCTTGGCAATCTTCGGCTTCCTGTCCAAGCAGTACGGCGACGATTCGGCATGTCCAGGATGTTGACTGTGTCCATTTTTTGGCAAGGCATTTTACGCGTAAGTCAGGGACGAATGCCTGCGGCCCTGCCAGACTACACCGAACCCATGGCTATCGCATTTTTCCCGGATTATTCTCGATCGGGGTCAACCTAGGATTATTCGAGCACGGACCAGCCGAATCGCATGGATATTCCAGAGACCGGTACTCCTATTGGCTAGAAGTCGAATGTTGAAATGGATCGAAGTTGACTGTTTCAATGTATGCCATTCATTCATACATGCTGATTTCCAATCCGAGGTGCCGAAACCGGTAGGATGAATCGCTGCAGGCGCAGAGGAATGCCTGCGGCACAAACAACGTTCCCTCGGAATGCTTCCCGCCGCCGCACCATCCCCCACCATAATTTTTGTCAGCTGTTGACTGACCTGATTAATCGTCCAGCAACGTTCCACGGCTATCGGGTTGGACATCAGTTTCACAACGAACCAAACTATCTGTCTCTCATCGGACATTGATTGACCTTTTCGTCGTAGGTCTATTGTGGCGTGACTTAATTTGAAGTCAATCTATCTTCTCGGGCTCAACTGTATGAGGTGTGTCTCTTACAACATGGTCCCTTCAACGTTGTACTGACTTTGGAGTTCAAGTTCACTGAAGGACCCTGGATCTGCACCTGTGTAGGATGAATCGCCGCCGGCACAGAGGAATGCTGAGGCTGTTCGGAACGCGCACAGCAGACAGCGCCGTTCCTTCGGAACGACTAAGCTAATCGCAGCCTCTATAATTTCCGACCAGAAGCCGTCGAAAATAGGCGGAGAACGTCGATGAGCAATCACGGAGCCCACAACGCGCTCACCGACCCCGTCAAAACATTCGACTTGCCTTGATCACAATGAACCTTGAGATTGTAACGGGTTCTCCCACTCGACTTCATTTGTACAGTGAGTTACTACAAGGTAATAGGTATATGAGCTAAAATACAGCACAAGAAACCGTCCGAGTCAAGCATGTGCGCCACACCAAACTACGTCCTGAACCCGCCGACGAAACTGTTTTGTTGGCCCTTCGATAAACATGAGCATCTCAACCGCGCGAAAGAAGCGGGGGCACATACATTGACATGCGCCTGCGGAGGCGGGCCGGGGGGCTAAGATGCGCTCGTCAGCAAAAAAATTCACACCACACAACGTGGTAACACACCGCCGCGTAACTCCCCTGGCCTTGCTGTCCTGCCGGCTGGGAAAAACAGGCCCGGTAAGTGCTTGCACAGTCAGATGGTTACCACGAGGTGCTCACCGACTCGAAGGTCCCAGGTTCGCTCGTGTACGGCGGAGGCTTTGGTTCGCCGGCTGCCATAGGTGGGTACTCCGTGCCTGGCGCGGCCTGCGGGTACTGGTAGTTCTGCCCCTGGTTCTGGTTCTGGAATTGGTTGTTCTGGGTCTGGGCCCATGGGCGGGTGAAGCCGCCGCCGACGCCGCCGAATCGCGAGGGCTTGCCCATTGGGCCGCCTAGGATGGGGCCAGTCTGGGCACGACGGCGCCTGCGGGCGTAGCACATGAAGACCACGAGGAGGACGACCGCGACAACTTGAATGAAATATAAATGCACTCCTTTTCATAGGAGTTTGAGACGCACCTATAACAGCGGCGATGATGCGGGATGTACTGCTTCGATTATTGTTGTTGTTGGTGAAGAATGCATGTGCGGGTGTTATCGCAATGGCCACGGCGAGGAGTTTTGTGGGGGTAAAAAACGACATGAGGGTAGAAGACAAGGATGGAGCAGGCGAGACCTGCGGAATGCAATGCGCTATATGACGTCCGTGGAGCCGTCGGATCTAATCTTATCTGCTTATCTGCGCGGCCCGATCACTTTGATGCGGTGCAGGGCGGTGTTGATGCGACGGGGGACGCGGGCTGACGTAATAGAAATTACTAGAGTTTTGACGATTTCTGGGAAATCCAGAGAACAATTTCCCTGTTTGGAGCACTGATATGCATACTATCGTTCATCAGAAACTCGAGCACTCTTCGCCAATTTCGTCGTGGCCCCGACCTTGACGATGAGACAGAGGAGGCCGGATTCGAGTGCGAGAGTAATATCGTTATATCCAACAGAGATATGAGGAAAGGAAAGATATTAAATCAAAGGCAGAGGTAGTGGAAGCAGACTTTGACGGGGACGGTGGGTGGGGGAGGGCGGCGGGAAGGGTTCTAAAGGACATTCCTCTGCGCCCGCGGCGATTCACCCTACGCGAGTGCGCATCCAGGGTACGCAGTTTGATCTCGGGGATGAATTGTCGGGCGTGTGAAGAAGTGGGTGGGTGGCGGGAAGGAGCAAAAAAAAGACCCGGCGGGCTAATTCTGGGACCGATTTAGGAACCAGGGAATTAGGAAATTAGGAACCAGGTCATCCCGAGTATCAAGAGCTTGCAGGCGAGTCCGTAAATCCTCGAGGTACATCACCTGCAAGTTAGGATTGGTGCGAGAGCAAATCCGGGAGGGGCATCAGCAGAAATACGACGTAGTGGAAGCGAAGCAGATTTTGACGCAATCGGCCGCGCCGGATTGATTCATGAAGCACAAACATAGAAGTTTTCAACAGCGGTCCAACACAATCCGATGGGTTGAAGCGCTGGACGGTACTAGCACTGCGGCCGGCCAAAAATCGGAGGCACAGCAGTACGAACAGTTGAGTATTGGAATCACCAGAGCTGGAAGCGGTACATATGCTTGACCGTTATCCGCGCCGGATCGAGGACATTGCCGCACTGATTTCCAAGCAATCGCGACCAAGCGCCCGACACCAGGTGCGGAGAGTACGATCTTGCTTGCTGCGGGATGTTCGTTGAGAATCAAAATAATCGGAGCGTGCCCGGCAGACTTGTTCTTTTTTATTTTGTACGCGCTCGGACATCGGGAAGTATTCGCAGTAGGTGCGGATGAAGTCCAGCCAACTCCACAGACATGGCCATTGTTCGGGGCCAGAGTTATTTGGGATGGATTGGAGCCAAGGAACTGATTCCGATGAGAGGATTGACGGCGAGGTTTATATCTTCCGGTAAGTATAGAGCCGACAGACGGGGATCATCCAGCCTATATGGATCCGGGAGACGTCGGGTGTCGGATGTCGACGTGGACGAAAATCGCCGGGAGAAAGAGAATGCGCATGGTGGTAATCGCCAGGGAAAGCATATGGACGGCTTTCAAAGGGCCACCGCTGGCGTCCTCGGCGAGTAAGTGGCTGCAGACACATTGTGTAAACTCAACTTCAAAGAAATCCATTCAATGAAACTGTGGACTCGCTGACCCGAACGCGCGAGAGGTTTGAACGTCGTACACAATCGTGCATCGTACTCGAGGCTCGGTTCGATTTTCGGATTCGGCGAGAATAAAAGAGCCAAAGCTAGTGCGGAGCGTGGCCATGGCCGCTAAGGGAGAAGAATTGATCGCCCGATTTGGACACGTCATGATCTGTGCGGCAATTGCCGAGAATAATCGAGAAAAGAAAAAAGAAAAAATGCCACTGGATGGGCCACAAAAAATTATGTGTGAAGGCAATGATTGAATCGATTGCACGTTGGCTCCAAAGACGTTCATTTTCTCTCATTGGAATTCAGAAAGCATGAAGAGAATCCTATAGGAAAACCAGCGATGTGCAGATGGGAAGACTTCTATTCTAGTGCAGTACGATAACGAGTATTTGCAAAACGCGTCACAGGCTCTCCAGGTACGCGCATCCATCCGCGATGCACAACGAAAGCTGCGCGATCTGAGGGAGCATCGAATCAGTATATGCGAGTAATCCAAAGGGCAGCACGTACGTTAGAAGAATGAAACGGCGCGAAGTGGTGCCCGGGGATATCGATGACCTTGACCGTGCAGTGCGCGAGGCTCTGCCAGCCCGCGACGCTCGTCTGGGGGTCGCTCCGGTCCGCGAGCCACGCCGGGACATCGACGCCGGCCGCGACGAAGCCCTCGCTCGAGCGCAGGAGGACGAGCGGCGGACAGACGCTCGCCGTCGCGTGTGGGACGTATTTGCCCAGCAGCGCTGCGTTCGTGGAGAACTGCGTCTTGACGAGCGCGCTGAGCTCCGAATGTGCGTCGACGGCGATGACGGTGTCGAGGAGAGAGTCGGAGAGCGGGGTGTGGTTAATGGGGCTCGGCGAGTCGATGAGGAGGATCCCTTTGACTTGGATCCCCCGGCTGGTGAGCTGGAGGGCAATTTCGTAGGCGGCGACGCCGCCGAAGGACCACCCTTGTGAAATAATGAGACAAGTCAGGAACAGAGGGAGTGGAAGCTTACCTCCCAGGAGAAGCGGGCCCGAGGTCGTGCCCAGAATATACTCGACATACGCCGCCGCCATATCCACCAAGCCATCCCAGGGCCGCGCGCTGAGGAACCGAGGATTGTGGATCCCCCAGATGGCGCGGTCGAGGAAAGAGAGGCGGTCGTAGTAGTTGACCAGGCCGCTCCCGTCATGGATGAAGAACAGGGGAAGGCGGCCGCTGGTCTCGGGGCGTTGGATGGGGACCGGGACGGTGTCGAGCTGCAGGGCCTTGGTGATCCGACTGAGCCTCGTGCTGAGCGGGGCGTCCGCGGGCCACGGGGTACCGTCGAGCGGGTCCGATTTCTGGGGCTTCGCGCTGGGAATGAGCAGCGGCTTCGCGAGCTTGGGGGCGGATTTGGGGCCCGCGATGTAGGCTTGGATCGCGCGCGGCGTCGAGTAGGTGGTGAAGAAGTCGTTCGGGAGATCCAGGCCGAACTCCGTCTTCAGCGCGTGAAGCGCCTCGATTGCGGTCAGCGAGTCCAATCCTAGTGCATTGAGATCGGCGTCGGCACCGAGGGTATCGATACCGACCTCCAAGACGGAGGAAAGGGTGTATATCACACCCAGCGCGGTGTCAGGCGTCGCGGCGACGTCGGTTTCCACGTTGTTCTCGTCGAGCAGTGTGCGCGGGGATGACGTTGCGTCGGTGACAGTTAGAGAAGCGGCGGCCTTGGTGGAAGACTTGACCTTGGAGGAAACCTCCCGACAGATGTCCGCGACGGTGGTGCAGAACGAGAGGACGTGGGAGTCGAGCTCAGTTCCTGGGAATGCCGCACGCAAGCCACCGAATATCTCGATGGACATCATCGAGTCGATCCCGATGGACGCCAAATCGGTGTTGATGTCCACGGCGGAAACGGGGATATCGCAGGCGTCGGAGACGAGCCTCAGAACGGTGGCTTCGACATCGGCAATCGGTGGAGGGGAGGGCGACCCGCGGCTCTCGGGCTTCACAATGCGGACGGATTTGGTAGGCTGGGGCGCCTGGATGATGGGCTTCCCCGCTGCATGCGCGAGACTCTTCTTCAAGCTGCTGAGGCGCACCCGGCGGAAGTGCATCCCCTTCATGTGTGCGACGATCCGGCGCGGCTCCGCGACCTGCACCGCGTACGCCTCTGCGAGCATGATCCCCTCGTCGGGCAGCCATGCATTAGTGCAGTACACGAGATACGGCTTGTCGTTGTCAACGAGGGCGGGGAAGACCTTCACCGCGCCGACCTGCGTGCAGATGTACGCGTCGTTGACGCCGCCCTGCATGTTGGCCACGAAGCCAGCGACGTGGAGGAGGGTGTCCATCCAGACGGGGTGGATGACGAACTTGCCGCGGTCGTAGTCGCTCGGGAGCTGGATGGTCGCGCAACCCTCCATGCCATTGGCGTCGACGGTGAGGGACTGCATCGTGTGATATGGTTTGGCGTAGTCGACGACGCGGGGAAAAATCACTTCGTACGCCGTGCGCGTCGAGAAGACCTCGGGGGGATTCCCGCCCTGCGGCTGGACGACGGCGGCGATGTGACGTGTGATGATCGGCAGCGTCCGTACGAACTTGGTGGTCGTGTGCAGGGTGGCCTGGTACTTGAATTCACCGTGGACGTGCACAGACTCGTCGCCAGTGGAGTCGACTCGAGAAGTGACCGTGAAAGTACCCTGGTCCTTGGCAAGTGAGATCTTGGTAACCACCGTGCGCACTACATCCTCATCGTAGACGAGCGGGACCTCAAATTCGGTGCGCCGGAGCACGACGTGGCTGTCGTGGTGCGACGTCTGCAAATGCCGCCCGCTGAGCTCCACGCCCGCGAATACAAGCTCCAGATACACGGATGCGGGACACAGAGGCATACCGCCGACGTTGTGCCCGATTATCGCCCCGGCCAGGTCGCCAATGGGCGTCTCGAAGGCGGCGACAAACTCGTTGTCAGGGGAGGGGTATTGGGACCACCGGTGGAGCATGGTGTACTCCATGATTAGATCGCGCGCTCGCGGGTCGCCCGCGGCGGTACCCACAATTGGCGCAGGCGCGGTCTCCTGGAAAGGCACCCAGTACTTCGTCTTCGCGAACGGATAGGACGGCAGACTG
This sequence comes from Mycena maculata, assembly GCA_029448575.1. NCBI lineage: Eukaryota > Fungi > Basidiomycota > Agaricomycetes > Agaricales > Mycenaceae > Mycena > Mycena maculata. The sequence continues at coordinate 22,668 of JARJLG010000274.1, read as the reverse complement.
ATGCAGGTGACGCTCGGGACGTGCCCGAACGCCGCGCGCCACTGCAGGCCGAGATTTGAGGTGTACAGCTGCGCAAGACTGGCCGCGAGCATACTTGAGGGCGCCTGTTGCTTGCGCAGGGACGCGAGAAAGAGCGTATCCTTCGAAAGTGCGGGGTTCGCTTTGAGCATCGGGAGGCACGTCGTGTGTGGCCCGAGCTCGATCCATGCGTCGATCTTGGAGAATTCAGGGCGCGACACGAGCGCGCGCACACCGCGGTCGAATTGCACCGGCTCTGCGCAGTGGCGAGAGAAGTATTCGGGAGTGAAGACGGAGGCGACACCGGGCAGGACGACGTCGCCGAGGACGTCGGAGATGATCGGGATGGTGGGTGGGCGGATTATGAAACGTCTTGCCACCGCGGTGAGGTCGTCCAGTAGCGGCGCCATGGCGGCGCTGTGGTACCCAAAGGGCACGGAAATGAGGACACTTTTGCATCGCACTTCGGTGTCGAGATGCGCCTTGAACGCCTGGAGCTGCGCGATGGGACCTGAGAGCACGCAGTCGATAGGACTGTTGTAGCATGCGATGGTTAAGTCGGAAAAATCGCCCGACTGATGCAGGGCACCCTCGACGGCCTCGGGACCGAGATTGACGGCGATCATCGCGGTGGAATCCAAGGCGCACTTCTGCACCATCAAGCGGACGCGGTGGGCCACGATCAAGAGGGCATCTTTCACCGCAAGGACCCCGGCGGTGACGAGGGCCGCATACTCACCAAGACTGTAAAAGATTGCTTGAGCTTTTAATCTCAGCGGGAACATGCAGACGTACCTATGCCCGACCACCGCAGCCGGTATCAGACCCCAAGAGATCCATAGCTGTGCGAGACCGTATTCCAAGGCGAAGATAGCGGTCTGATACGCCTCGAATTCCTCCAACGCGGTCAAGCCGCTCCCGTCCGTATCCCCTAGGATGATGGGAAGGACACCAGGAAACCCAGCCGTGATGAGGATCGCATGACACTCATCGACACGGCCGCGGAATACCGGGGACTCATCGTACAGCCTGCGTCCCATGCCGATATACTGCCCGCCCTGTCCGGAGAAGACAAAGACCGCTTGCGCAGCGTCGTTCGAGGGCTGAACGACGGATGCGCTTCCCAACTTCTCCACCAGCTCCGCCCTGGTGCTCGCGGAGACGGCGATCCGGCAGCCGTAGATCTGCCGTCGGGCGGTCACGGTGTACGCGATGTCCGATAGCGGGACGTCGGCGGACGCAGGGCCGCGGAGCCAGTCGATGTACTTCGTACGTAGCTCCTCGAGGGCAGGGACGGTCTTGGCAGACAGTCCGAATACGAAGGACATGTCGTCGGGGATGGTGCGCGCGGCAACGGGCCTGATGTGTTCCTCGAGGAGCAGCGCGGTATTCGAGCCCGCCGCACCGAAGTTGTTGAGGAGCGCCATGCGCGTCATCCCCTCGTGCGACGGGACCCATGGGGCTTGTGTCTTGTCAATGATGGTGTTGTCGTCTTCGAGCGGGGCAATGAGCGGATTAAGCGTCTTAAACGAGATCTGAGGCGGGATGAGCCTGTGCTGGAGCATGAGCAGCAGCTTAGCGAGCCCCGCGGCGCCTGACGCTGCCTCCAGGTGCCCGATATTCGCCTTGACAGATGTGATGTGCAGCGGGTTATTCGGCGCGCGCTTCACCGCGAGCACGCTGCGCAGGCTTTGCACCTCGTTCGGGTCCCCGGCTTGTGTGCCCGTTCCGTGCGCCTCGACGACGTTGACGCGGCTGGCGTCGATGCCGGAGGTGTCGAGGACCTTGCGGAAGAGCGCGGCCTGCGTCGCGGCGTGCGGGTACGTGATGGAGTGCGCGAGGCCGCTCTGGTTGACCTCGATGCCCCGGATGACGCCAAGAATATTGTCGTTCTCCGAAATCGCGTCCCTGAGCCGCTTAAGGACGAAAATCCCGCAGCCTTCACTCCGCGAGTAGCCGTCGGCGGACGCATCGAAAGCCTTGCATTGGCCGGTAGGGCTGAGGAAGTGGCCGCGGTCCAGGCCGAGGAACATCTGGATCGCACATAAGTTTTTGTTAAAAGGACAGAAAATTGGACATACATCGGGGCTGGAAACAGTATTCACACCACCGACCAGCGCAGCATCACAATCCCCGTTCATGAGCGCACGAGCGCCCTGGTAGAGCGCGACGTTCGAGGACGAACACGCAGTATCCACCACGATAGAGGGCCCGCTCAGCTGCATCGCAAACGAAATCCGGCCGCTGAGAAACGCTCTCAAAGTACCTGCGTCCTTCCCGTGAACATCCTGCGGATAAATTAATTAATACTCGACCTACCGGTGCTGTAGTAAACGTCGATTTCATCCCTCAGGTTCTGGATGTAGTCCCCCGTCGCTACGCCGATGTAGCATCCAAACGTCTCGGGGCGAGACGTCGGCGTGGCATTAGGAACATAACCCGAATCTTCCAGGGCTTCGTACACGGTATGCAGTAAGATGCGCTGCTGCGGGTCCATGCTCTTCGCCTCCCTCGGGCTAATCTTGAAGAAACGATTGTCGAATTGGTCTACATTGTCGAGAAAATTCCCGGTGTGCGCTTTCATCTGACGCTTGGGATATTTCCGGCCATTGTAATCCTCGACTTTGAATCTGTGCTCAGGGATCTAGACAAACAGAAATGGCTGGGTTAGTCAAACGAGCACAGAACAGCGCGGTTCAACGTACCTCTGAAATAGTGTTGATGCCGTTTGTGAGAACCTCCCAAAGTTCGCTCGCGCTCGGGGCGCCCGGCATATTGACAGCCATTCCCACGATTGCAATCGGTTCCTGTTTCGCGCCCACGTGAGAACCCTCTCCCCGGCGCGTCGCGTCAATGCTCGACACGCGGTCGCGAGGAAACGCGCGTTTCATTGTCTTCAGCAAGCCAGTCCCCGGCCCAAAGTTTACCAGGCGCACGAACCCGGAATCTGGCAACGACTCGAGGATTTTGGTTGTGAGAAGGTCCCAGTTCACCGGCTGCGTGAGGATCATGTCAATAACCCGCTCGACGAGGCTTCCAGAGGTACGATTGGAAAGCGTGTCGCCGGTATGGGTACACCGGATCTGCGCTTTCAGGTCCGCGAAGTCGGGGAATTTTATGCCGCGACGGGCAATGTCCGCGATTACTTCTTGGCGCGCGCCATTGGCGTGGATCGGGGAGTGGTAGAGGGTGTCTAGGGTTGTCTTGTGCACGACCGATTGCGCCCCAAGCTTCGTGGAGAATTCTGCGAGAATATCCGGTCGCCCAGAAACCGTAACACATGTGCTGTCCATGACCGCTGTTATGTAAATCGAAGTAGAAGGGGCAGGGGGCCGAGTCTAAAGCGTAATTAGCGCTGCAGATCTCTTTTTTCAAAACAAGGAACAAGAAAAACTTTACCGTTTGGAAGCCACGCACAAGCTCTTCAGCGTCGCCCTTAGAGATGCCGAGGATCACAAGGCTCCAGGGCAAGTCATCACCGACGGGCACACCCACCTTGTCAAGGACGTCAGTGCGGTAGATTTGGGTGCGCAAGCCCACCCAGAGTGCGAGCCGGTACGCCTGGACGGAGTGTGAAATGTAGCTGGCCAGATTCGACGACGATGCAACGACGCAGGCGGCCAGAATTCCAGATGAGAACCCAAGGATACAATGACTGCGCTTCACGACATCGCTGAAAGGTGTCAGGGATTCCTCAGCAACGCCCGAATCCTCTATAAAGTTCAGATAACGCAAAGACTGCATCAGGAAGAGCGATGTTCCCGAAATGACGGCGTTGTGCTGATACTGCACCGCCGGGGTGTCCAGCAGAGATTCCCTGGTCTTGAAGTCACTGAGCTGGATCCCCGAGAGACGAAGCTGATCGGAAGATAGAGACGCAAGCTCCACGTGGAATATCTCGTGGCAAGCAGACAAAAGCGTCGATCCAGAAGAAGAACGCGCATCCTGGAGTGCCCGCTTGCGCGCGGCATCCGTTCCAGACGTTCCTTGTCCGGCAAAAATTGGGATATCCGTTGTGGCTGGAGACATTGTGGGGACCCTTCAAGTCAAGTGTTCGGTGCAGCAGGTGGGTGGACCCAGAGTATATAAGCGATGAATCCAGAGAGTGTGTCAAGGAGGAGGAATCTAGAAGGAAAGATCGGGAGTGACGTGATCCGAAAAAAGCACAGCAACAGCAAACCGGGGTGGGGAAGAACGCCGTGGTTGGTGGTAGGATTCAATACATCGGGGTTTGGGGACATACGAACCTCAGAAGGATGCGATATGGCGAAATATTAGTCGAAGTTGAACCTGGAACGATCGCTATCAATTAAATTTTGACCCATGAGGAGTTCGGCAAGTTCTGGAAATTTGGAGAACTTGTATATGCTGGTGAGATAGGAAATGCGGAACACTAACGAGAGTCACCGATACCGATCTTACCGCCTTTCGACTGTTTACTCGAGTCCAGGCCCAGTGATGGGCCGAGGAAAGTCACCCCGGTACGTTAGGCTGACTGACTGTTATCCCCACCGTGGACGGATGTCGAAATTCTGTATCTCTGTCAATGTACACCTTGTAACATGTCGGAATTAACGATATCCGAACTTGCTTTCACCGCCGTGCGAGAAGAATTTATCATCCGCTCATGCCGACCATGCCAACCGATTTCAGATTTCTAAGAAATGTCGGCATTCATCAATTGAGTCTGAATCCTTACCGGACTTCAGCTGCAAAATGAACGCGGATGTCCAACGGGTGTTCAACCTCCGCTTTCGGCCATCAAATTGAACCTGGACCTTGTGGAGCCAGAAGTTGGAGTTAATCCTGATTAACGGATCCGGATCCACAGAAGAATGTCGTTAGATATGTATGTTCTGCCAGGATCCAAACCTAAACCAACCTAAAATGTCGACACAGGTGGAGGAGTAGCCGAAAATGAGATACCGAGCCTATGTGGTATTGATAATGATATTAATGTCGAGTTTAAAGTATCAAAGTAAGCGGAATGGCATGGGAATTCAGAGGTTTACAAGTCACGGTGCGGTCAGCAGAGGATGGGAACTTTAAGACCAGGCCAAGACTAACCCATCGAATGCCGACGCTTCCGGCAACCACACAGCACTCGATCCTGACGTGTTCGATGTTCAGGTGCTGCAAACAGGCCCACGAAATACAATGAGTTCAGTAATACTTGGAAGCAATGCAGCTCGGGGGCTGGGTTCATTTTGAACCACACGGCCACTTTCGGTTCAGGGTCCTAGTACGGCAATCAACTTACCGGGCCCGGCTGCGTGCCTCTTTGTTTATTCCGCGGCAAACAACAGAGTATCCTTCTTCTTCAAACTCCACGCCGGGATAGTCTCATCATAAACACTTAGCGTGGCGAGGGCTGGTTGGGGCGAGTCTTACCGTGTCTTCCTACGCAGACCAAACTGAAGAGACAGAAGAGACAGGGTAACCGAGCCAGGCCGTCAAGTTCATCTGGGACATAATTCCTTATGCAGAACCAAGGCCGACCTGCGGTCGCACCACTACGTTAAGTAAGACATGCCCGAGTCGTCACAGCTGGTTTGATAAGCCATCTCACTCCTTTTAGTGATCACGATATTCCGGAGAAACAAATATACCCGTCACTAAGTATCACATCTCCCTCATGTCTACTACCACGACGGCGCCTGACACCACCGCCGACAAGGCGCTCTCCAAGGTGCGGGCGCACAAGGGCAACTTGCCGTCTCTCCCCCAGACAAAATGCTGTTCTTTATGTTCGGCCAAGTTCACGCGGATGACGCACCTGAACAGACATCTGCGATCTCGTACGTTCACTATCCAGTGCACTCCGGGTATCAGAGCTCTAACAGACCCCAGATGCGAATGAGAGACTTCATCGGTGCAATGCAAGTCGGATTTGCCTCTCCTCCAGTGGACGATAACCTAACCCTCTGACAGGTATGCAAGACCGCAGAATTCACGCGGAGTGATTTGCTCACTCGTCACAAACGCACCTGTGGACAGTACGCACCAGCAGGTGTATTCTCAGCGCTGCTGACCTAATGTACAGAAGTGTTGCCCGCTCTCGCCGAAAGTCCTGTGAAGTGGGTCCGCATAACATCCTTCCTTCAGCAATCAATGAACGAAATTCATCGACAGGCCTGCGCGGAATCTAAAATCAAGTGCGATCTCCAGTACCCGTGTACAAAATGCACGTCCAGGGGTCGTGAATGCGTCTTTCAAAACGATCCCGAGGACTCGCGCAGAAAAAGCAGCATCTCCAGGGCTAGATCTCGCAAGTCTCCCGCTTCGACCGCGGCCCAGCCGGGCGAGGCCCATTTCACCCATTTCACCCCTCCCTCATCTTCCGACCGTCAGACGCTCGCTGCGGATGGCTCTTCCGGGAGGCCCAGCGCCTCGCCATCCCCGCTAGTTACGGATCTTCCGGCATTGTCGGATTCCGGTTCCTCGGGGTCGTCTTCACCTCAATCCGACGATTCTCATGCATTCGACGAGCAACTCGGCTTCAACACGCTCTTGGACATAATCGACGTGTATGACTATGATCCCCTGGGCTCGGTCCCATTTTCCTTCGACGCCCAGATGCCACTCACTTGTCCCAGACTTTCATTGTTCGCCGTTCCTGATGCGATAAAGTCGGACTCTTTGTGGGAGATTAACATGGTTTCGAGCCCGTTATCCTTCGACGTCGATCAGGACACGGACCTGTTAGATTCGGCCATTCGTTCCCTGGACTCACCTGGGACAGTATTCGGGCACAGCCCATATAATCATCACCTTTCAATATCTCCTCCGTTCACACTGGACTGTCTGGATGCGCAAGATTCAGAGTTCTTTAGTGGATTTTCCAGCTCACCAGACCGGCCGTTGGACACATACCGTGCGTTTATGGCATTTCCATGTAACGTTTTTTGACAAAAAGAATTTTCTCAGTCCATTCATTTTTCACGCGCTTCCTGGCGCAGGTGCCCCTCATCCACGCAGCGACGTGGAAGATGGCAGACACGCCGCCGATGCTGGTGCGCATATTCCGTGCCTGTGGGGCGCTCTTCGCGAAGACATTCGAGGCGGCTATGTTTGTGTCCGAGACGTTGGATTCTGTTACTGCCGAGATCAGCGATGAGTTCGACGCGGTGAGTACTCGATCCTCTGACGTTCACGTTTCATCAATGTTAATTCATCGCACCAGCTGATTAAGAAGAGCAATTCCGAGCCCCACCATATGCACTTGATTATTGCGCTGGTACTGTTGGAGACAATATGTCTCTTCCAGCGCGAGAGCGGCGGCTCTTAAGCACCCAACGTCCAACATCATACGATGCTTGTAGCGGTCGGTGTTTTTCATGAGCATAATTTCGGGATGAATGTTGATGATGCGCACAAACAGATGATCAGGCAAACGGGCCTGATTCGGCGCGTCGGGTCGTGGACTGCACCCGACTGGAACAATCCGATATTGCTTGAAGTAGCATGGATGGAATGGGTCCAGTTCGCGACGATCAAACGGTGCGCAGCATTTACACTGTACTTGCAGATGAACCCACATTGAATTTATTTTGAACCGCCATCAGAGCTTTGCTACTCGCCTACTTCCACGATTGCTGCCATTGCATGTACTCCGGATCGCCGCCGGCATTTTCGCCCACAGAACTGGACGTTCACCTCCCCTGCGACGACGCCCTTTGGAGCGCGCACGGCGCCACGGAGTGGTTTGCTGTCGCCCACACGCCGAGTCCGTACGGCGTCGGCAGCGAGCGCATCTACGGCGTGAGCATGCAACGCGCGCTCGCCGTCCTCTCCACACCAAACACCGATTGCAACTCTACATCCCTCGGCTCGAAAAACTCCGGCCTTCGGCTGCCCCCGTTCGCGCTCTTCCTTCTCATCCACACCGTTCTGCGGAATATCTCCGTTGCCCAGCGCGAGTTGCCGTGGTTCGCTACACTGGCCACCCAGGCGCCGGGCGGGACAGATCAGGTGGTGCTCGACAACTGGCTGCACCTGTGGTTGACAAGCCCGGAGGTGGCGTCCCCCGCCCAGCAGCCCCCATTTGTGTACAACTCGCTGCCATTCTATTGGCTCGCGCAGGTGTCCCTGTGGAAGAAATCCCGATTCAGTCCCGAATTCGGGGAGAGCTCGGTAAATGTCGACTTCTTGCTGGGCGGACAGTGGCCGTTGTCAGTACCGAGGGCTTTGCGACTCAGCGACGACGGCGAAGTGATCGCTGAAGAGCACGAGAATCCTGCGCGTATCCTAGGAGACATCGTAGATGAGGCATCGCTGTAGAGTACATGTAAATGCTTGACGAGTCATGACGACATTATTTTAGAGGCGTGCATGGACCTTCAGATGTAGAACTGAACTCTTCCCGTACCCTTGACCGGAAATTCCCGTGTGGTTCAAAACCAACCCGCCTCTTCACCCGCGAGCTGAATTTTTCGAATGGCTCTAGGTAGGAGACTGAACTCTATTCTATGTGATTCGCCTTGAAACAGCCAAGGCCGAACACTGACCGGACCATAAATTGTCTTGTTTCCAGCCAAAATCCTTCCCAATTTCCTTCTCTCGCCGCAGGCCGCCGGATGCCATCGGATCGGCCTCGGTGGTGCTTTGTAAACTGCCAAGTTTTACGCCATTTTGACACTACTCACGAACGATTTAAATTCGGATACATTTGCCACTATCACCAGCCAACACGGTCGGGGGTTATCGCCGCCTATCGTGTCTTCTGATCCACGTATGATGCAGGATTAGCATCTCGTTTTCGGTGACTGATCCAGCTGTGTCGTCGGTTGAGATTGGACCCCGGATGAATTTGGGGGTTTAACGGCATCATCTTGTGGATCTGTGTACCCGTTATACTTCAACGTGATCGAAAACACTCGGAGAAGTCTCTACGTTCAATTTTTTTGTTAAAAAAAGGTTGCATACTCGTTTGTTATCCCAGCCGTAAATCTGGAATCAAGGACTCAATCGGGCGATAAATGCCGGGAATCCTTAGAAATCCAAAACAGGGAAACAGGGAAACACGGTCGGCGCGCGCATAACATATATTCTTTTAATTTTCGCGTGCCTCTGACACTAAGTTCCAACAGCAGATATCATTCAGACCTGCTAGGCTTCCACGCACAATTCACGTTGGACCAGAACGCCGATAAAATGCACGCCGTGGAGCACTACGAGGTGCGATATTGATCCTGTCAGCCTCGATTAATCCATTCTATGTGATACGCTCCGACAAGAACCCCCCACTGCAACGTGCAACAGGGATGTCTAAGTTCGGCTCGATGTTTTTGTTATGGTAATCGACCGTATCTACCCGATTGGAAGTCTGGGGCATGGAACGGATCATAGATACGGTGGGTATCCTGCTCATTCGGATTTCACAGCTTTCAATTGATTTCATATGATACCTGGAGATTTATATCGTGTATTCAATCCCGCAAAGAACCAGTTCTCGTGCCCAGAAGGAATGTCCAGGGCCCAGAATCTTGGCATCCGCTACTGTGGACATAACGGCTGATGAATTTCTTCTTACGAAGATCTTTGGAAGTAGCTGAAAATAGTTATCTAAAGCGGAGACGGTAGACTCCAAAGGCGCTGGGATCGCTCATTTTCAAAGCGCATGTTCTCTAGATACATACTCTCCAAATCTAGAACTTCCCACTGAACGTGTCACCCGAATTCACGGGGAAATTTTGATATTGATACTTCCGGGTTCAACTTCAACGACTGATATTTGCAGTCCACATACATGTCTCCCAGACAGACGCTTCAACAAGTGCGACCTAGTACCTCAGTTTGTTACATCACGCCTCGATCTCAGGGTACTCGACCCACACGGTCCTGTACGGGACGCCCTTGTAGTTGAGCGCATATCTCCATATAAACACACAATGGTTCAGCAATTTGTAAAAGTTTGCGATCCCGCAGATCACCCTGCGTCACCTTGTCTCCAGGCCTGGCCCTGACTTGGGTACGTACCAATTACTCACAATATACGGCGGACACGGCCATCTGAAATAAATCGAGGTGCTTGACGAGATGTGCCCGGCGAACACGGGAAGGCTGATAAACACCTGAAGAGCAGCAACTATTATAAGAACTGGTGTCAGGGTGGTATGTAAGCGGGTCATTCAAAGCGATTCCGGGGATATATGAGCGAGCGAAAGCCTCCAGGCCTGGCCTTGACTTGAGTACGTACCACTCAAAACATACGACGGAAACGGGTATCTGAGATTATCGAAGTGCTTGACGAGATGTGCCCGGCTAACACGAGAAGCCCGATGAATGGTAGCTGATGAATAACTGAAGAGCAGCAACTATTATAAGAGCTGGTGTCAGGGCGGTATGTAAGCGGGTCATCCAAAACGATTCCGTTAGTGCCTTAGAACGCGCAAAATGTTGGATGTTGGTGAACCAATGCTGGCATTTTCAGGAATATATATCCCAATGCTCTGGACTCACTCGGGGATGGGGAGAGTGCGGGCCGCGCGATGCGCGAGACTCCACCAGCTTTCGCAGCATTCACCAGCAGTTTTCCCTCTTCTGTTCCCTTTTCTGTTTATCGAGATCACGACACACTTCCAACATATATTGTGGGTGCACCTTCTCGACGTTGAGATGCTCCCAAAAGTTGATGACGGGCTGTGTTTAACCTATCACTGTATCAGCGAGTGAATTGTTCTCTATCCGAAGAGAGTCATTCTTACTAAGATCAACATCTACGAACTTCATCTTTATTCTCCACCACGAAGGAGACCACCACAAAATCCATGCCAAGCGCCTGTGCAGATGGCTTGGACGCATCGTGAGTGAACACGCGGACACGACGAGGTTTGTCCAATTCTGCTAAGGCCTCGATGACGCTGCCGCCTTTTGCCAGTTGCGCTGACAACGGCGACGAGCGGTGCAGAGGTTTCCTGAGAAAGTATATAGTAGGCTAAGAGTTGAATCGAATGTTTGGATAATTACTGGTTTGATTTTATCTGTTTTTATACCGGCGTGAAATGAATCCCGAGGAAACGGGGCGTGGCGCCATCAAGTTTGTTCATACCGCAGAGGTGTTGGCCTTGTTGCCGGAAGAAAATACAGCGGCAGAATGTGGTCATGGAAGTTTGGACCGTTCACAATGCAGCAGAAAGGTGGAAGCCGGGCTCAATTGCTTGACAGTTGCAACCGGCCGAGGGGTCACCCAACAGCCAGGAAAAATTTGAAAACAGGAAGCACAGTAATTCCGGTCCATGTATTGGGCCTCATAAATTTGTCGTGATTGCTCTGCGTTGGCAGGATCCGATATGACTCCACTCTCGAGCGGGCGAATGCGACGAAGCATGCGTACCTAGTCTCGTGCACAGCCTCTCATGACATCCCGTTCCGGGAACCCTGTCATGAGAGTCTGGGCCTAAACCGGCTAGTTACAGCTGTTCCGGAAAAGCTTGACACTGGCGAGTATTTTTTGGCGACGCGCAATTTTTGATGCAAGGCTAAGGATTACTGTTTTCGGATGATCCGGTCGGCAAATCGCTGTCACGAGGGAGTCCTTTCGCACCCAATTCGCGCCCAGTGAGCCCGAGCTCGAGTGCACAAAATTCAGATTTTTGGTGTGTCTGCAATTGAATGAAAATACAGTCCTCGCTGGTATCTTGATAGTCCATGGCAGCGGGTAAGCTGCGAAAAGGTGACCTGATTAGACACCCAACCGGGATAGGTCTCGACCGCGGATAATCCAAAACCGGTAATCCTTAGCCTTGCATCAAAAGTTGCGCGTCGCCAAAAAATAACTCGCAGTGTCAAGCTTTTCCGGAACAGCTGTAACCGTACCATTGCCCTATCATTTTCTGATTTCCACGCTGTTGGTTGGGCTACTTCTATGAGCTTCGTGGACAAAGTTAAGAGACAAAATCCTTCCCTTCATTAAATAAACATGGTCTGCCTCTTTACATTCTCTTGCAGTCCTGCCGATGGAAGCCAGGCAGTCCGCAGAATTTGGCAGAGCGTGAGAGTGTGGCAGTGTCACCAGTTGTTCAAAAGAGCGGGTTGGGCATATTTACGTCTTTCCACTGGCTCCACCACAATTCTGAGGAGACCAAACACACCTATTTATGCATATGGACAACTCTCCCTCCAAACCATGAAGTGAAAAGCCTCAAAACTATGAAAGAATGGATTCACGGGAAATTCCGGAAGACACCGGAATTTTGATAGCGCAATGGTACGATTAACTGGCCGGTTTAGGCCCAGACTCTCATGACAGGGTTCCCGGAACGGGATGTCATGAGAGGCTGTGCACGAGACTAATGCATACCGTGATGCACATTCTTCGGGACGACGGTCGGGGTCTCCACAATTCAGCGAAATCACGAAACCTGCAACGTGGCGACGTTGGCGAACAGAATTCAAGGGAGCAAGTTGCATCTTCAGCCCCAGTGAAAATCCCGTCTGGCCGGGTCCGCCCGTATCTGTCCACATCCGCCACCGTTCTGCCGCGGTCTGCCAGATCTGACGCCACTCGCCCGTTCTGTTGATTTCTGCTTCTGCCCCCGAAATCCCAACTCAAAATCGGCCAACATGACCTCACTTTTGTTTTCATTGTCTGACGTTCGGGTTCCTCTGAATTCGTCCACAAACGTAAAGTCTACGGCATCGCCGTGCTTCGGCGCCGCGCACGGACCACCTCGAAGCGGGGATCGGTCGGAGTTCGAAATGCCCCTTCCTTTCCTACCACTACCACCACCACGACCACCGCTCCCTCCCTCCCCCCCTCCCTCCACATCTCCTTCCCCCTTCCCCCCTTCCCCCCTTCCCCCTCTCCTCCTCCTCCCCTCGGCTCCTTCCCACACGCTTAGATCCGAAGACATGCACGCGCCAACACGACATTTTGATTCAGAGACGTGCCAAAGACGTGTATTCTCGCCGTTTCGCTCGTCTTTACTACGCATTTGTCAGTTTGGCTTCTTCTCCTGCCCCATTGTCCTCTAATGTCGTCTCACTTCACTAGTCCCCACTGTTGTTTCGCGCTGTTTGAACGGTACGTGTTCATACTACGACAGTCGCTTAACTTCTGACGTGCCTTTAGCCGGCTTGCATTTGCCTTCCCTCGCTGTCGTCCCCAACCCACGGAGCACGTCTCCCAAGTACGTGCCTTGCCTTTCCTTTTACCTCTGCTGACACATTCCATCTCATCGCAGAAGCGTCGCACATTTGTCATGAGGTACGTCCAGTCCGACCCAGTCCCGCTCCCAACTAAATACCTCCTCAGATTTTGTGTGTGCACGCCACTGCGTGGAATCTAGGACGACGGGGACAGGGCGGGGTTGTTAGTCGATGGGGCCGCGCCAAGGCGGGGCGGCGCCGGCAGCACGTAGACAGCTTACTCAGTATCTAATGAATTCTGATGAATATTATTTGAATTGCAGTGTACTGGACCTACTAATGCAAGTAATGGAGCAGATGGGGGCGGACCACGGCGGCCTACGCCAGATCATTGATCTGGCATGTGGGTCAAACCTCTGGCGGGATCCGACGGGATCTGGCGAATTTTGGGTGGGCAGATGTGGGCGGATGCGGGCGGACCCGGCCAGACGGGATTTTCACTGGGCTTCAGCGGACAAATAGAGGACGGGACCAAATATAATGCATTGAACAAAAACTACGGACTGTACACCAGTATCGACGATGAGCTGATACTCCCACAGTATCAGAAAACTGAAGGGAAGAAAGTAGGTCAGCACACGGCCACGTATCACAGACCCGAGAAAAAACAAAAAAGGAGGCTCATCCAAATAATAAAGCGTCGTCATTCCGCCGAAACGGATCCGACTCATTAAATCAGTTTATATTTTTCAATCTTCGACCGCACAGGAGTGTGAAAAAGAAAGAAAACTCACCTGAAATTACATCCGGCAGTCGAACCCACAGTGTGCGCATGTACCAGCGGTAAAATCGACATACCACGGCCTGGGAATCGGAGCCGCGATATTTCCTATTACTGGGTCAGTCTTGAAGGACAAGTGACCCGAAGGTCAATTGGCACTGTGTCGACGGTCAAAATCTTCGAGAACCAGCGTGGCATTTCCTTGACCCGAAAATCTTCCCATCGGCGTTCTTTTATAGGCCCAAGTAAGCACGTGGATACGCACGGACCCGTTCACGTGCATCGCGCCTGACCACCATGTCTGTTGATCCTGATTCTGATTCTAAACTGCCAGTGAAAGGCGTTCTACTGAAAGGAAGCTGCCACTGCGGCGCGGTCAAGTTCACAGTCCGGTCTAGTACACCTGTTCCGTACCAGGTCCAGATCTGCCACCCTGCTGAGACTCGCGAATATATCTCACAAATTAATCCTAGCTCTGTTTTTGCTCAATCTGTCGTAAAGTCGGCGGCGTCGGCGGGTCTATCAACCTTGGCGGATACTACGAGACCTTGAACTTGGACGAAAACAGCGAGGAATTCATCAGGTTCTAACCCTTTCAATCCCTGCTTGGTGCTCCTCTCATAAATTCCCCAGCAAATACTCACCCGTATTAGACCGAGGCACCCCCGAAGAACGCATCGCGACTTCCGAACGGAACTTCTGCTCCAAGTGCTCGGCGATGCTCTGGTTGCATGACCCGACCTGGTGAGTTACCATATTTCATGGTAACGGTGCATATAACTTCCCGGTACACAGGCCCGACCTGGTGCATCCATTTGCCTCGGCCATCGACTCGCCGCTCCAAGTGCCCAAGAAACTGGTGCGCGTAGCTTCGTCCACACCGAGACTTACTTAACCGAAATATATTATCTGTAGGTATGCGTCAAGATGGTTGATAAGCCGGAATACGTCCGTCTCCCGGATGGCGCCAAGGAGGTCTACGCCAATTATGGCCAATTTTCGCTCGAGGACTGGCATAAGAAGAATAATTTGTTTGTGGATTACGCCGAGTAGGGAACGACTGTACATATCCAAACTCGAAACACGCCGACAAACATTTCTGCCATCCTGCGCGCCTCAAAAATTTCATCGGTCCCCCGAAGTATGTACCGAAACCACAACTCCCTCACTTCCCGCCGAAGCCACTAAGGCGTGGACATGTATTCGAGTCACGAAATCGACGAGGGCGCGCACTACAACACAGTCTCGTACTTCTCCAAATTCTGCAACAACGTCCCCCATCTCCCCCCGTGCCACGACGCAATTTCTCCCCATCTGCCCGGCAGAACCAACTTGAGCCACAGAAGGTACGCGGCCATCCACATGTCTGCGTAGCAGAGGACATCACCCATGAGGTACTTACTCCCCTCCCCGCTTGCCCTAATCCATTCATCCATCTTCCCAAATCCATCCTCCAGCTTCTTCCACTCAACGCGATCCGCGTCGCCCGCGGGTGTCAAATTCTCGAGCGTCTTCCCCCACAGCTCCTCGCGCGTCCGTCGGAAATACGCTGCGCTGACGGGGTTGAGTAGCGCGTGCGACGCCGGGAGGCAGTACGGATAGATCGGCCCGATCAGCGGATGCGCGGCGTCTTCGAAGGCGCGGTGCAGCCCTACGGTGCCCGCCGGCATTAGCGATGGCCTGTCGGGATACGTCGCATCGACATACGCGGCGATCTTGGCGGAATCGGCAATGGTTGCGCCTGCAGATATCGATCGACGTTATCGCACGGCGTCAACTGTACCATACCTGTGGACGGGTCGTGGATCATCGGCAGGGTGAAGTGCGGGCGTCCGTCGGGCTTATTCCTGGTCGGAGCGGCCCCGATCTGCCGGCACACTGACTCGATGTCGGGGTATTCGACCCACACCGTCTTGTATGCGAGGCCCTTGTAGTTGAGGGCATATCTGGAATAAACATGATGGTTCAGCTCGGATGTCGGAGGGATCTGACAGATCCACTTGCCGTGTCTTCAAGGTATTGGGCGACCAGGCCTTATTGGGGAGAGAGGAGGGGATATCGTAGAAAACGATTTCAGTCGCCATCGATTCTGCTTGGTGAGCGCAGAGCCACAAGGCACGGGACCGGTCTTAGAAGTAATACTATTAGAAAGCCTGGGAAATCTGCCTCTGATCTTCGGCTACTACTAAGCACAACTATCAAAACCCAACCCCTACTATTGCAATCATAGAACAATGGTACTCATGCTGATCAGCAAGAATGCTTTGGCTCCAGCTATGCACCAGTGGATGAATGGAAAATGTCCGGTGTTGGGGTGAAGACATTCCCGGAGGAGATGGTCGAGAACGGCCGAATACCTTCCTGGGGTCGAGGAGGTTTTGAAACTATTTGAAATGACTCTAATATAGCGTGGGAACTCCGGCTCGCTATCGTCCTGAGAGAACTGTGAGCATATAGTTCTGCCGTCATAAGCATTGCAGTCCATATTTCTCTTGGGACTTGTTCTGCATTCGTGAGCTGGGTATTTCAAATGCACTAAATCCAGTCGTGTACATCGGGCCGTGTGTCGAGCGCCATATTCTGCCTCATGTGTCGCCTTCCGCACAGTGATTCGCATTTGTTGGGGATAACATAAAGGGTGCTTCGGAAAAAACTATTTTTCCGCTTCGGATGGGACATGAAGAATAACTATAGTCTGGTAGACAGACGCTTCCACCAAAAGCATATGTACCTGGCCGGTTGAACGGCGCCGGGACTTTGTGAGATCAAAAATGGCAACCAGCGTAGTTGTGGAGTCCAGTCATTCGTTTTCGCCCCGTCGGCGATTATTCCTGTCGAAGCCTATGAATATTCTCAGATTCATATATTCTAATCCTCCTCGTCTGTCGGGAGATTCGTCCTCGGCCGGTGCCCCCACCGGCAGATGAAGATCCCTACCTTCCGCATGTACATATTCTTAAATTAGTTGAACCTCAGCGTCGTGGACGAGCCGCAGTCGGAACGCCTCAGTCATTCAATTTGGTAATTATCATACATCGGACTCAGGTGTTCGCCGCGCAGATATTAAAAGGACTCTGATAACGATCGTCGCAGCTGTTCCGTGATCTATCAGCTCCACAGAATCGTCCTCCGGGGTTGAACCACAGATATGTTGAATAATTGGTAATTTCTGATTGCCACCGTCATCAAACACGGCGCAGCCCCGGACGAAACCGAGTCGTCCAGATTTCGACTTGGCTGTGTGGTCCTGTTACCCAATCACGACTCTCTCTTCCTCTCGTCGCCGTCAGTCGACATGCTGTACAGCCTCGCAGCCAAAAATCTCCGTAACCGCATCGATGAGCTCACAGCGTGCCAAAAAGAGGTTGTCCGGGACTTTGAGACGCGGAAGAGCGCCGCCCGACGCGAGCTCAGATTTCAATGCCATCCTCGACCCGATGGCGCGTCTACCACTCGAAATTTCATCCGATATCTTCCCTCCTTATAGACCCGACATTCCACCCTCGCGACGCTCCCGCGCTATTCCTCGGCGTATGCCATGCATGGAAGGATAGCGGTTACCACACCTTCTCTTTGGACTGCGATAAGCGACGAGAAAATCCCCTTGCCCGAGTTCCCCAAATTATTCGAGATATGGCTCGGCCGCGCGCGCACCTACCCAATGTCACTATCCCTGCGCAGATCCTTGGATCTAGAGCACGAGGGCGACGCCGCTGCTGTCCGGGCTTTGGTGAAACAACACGCGAACCAGGTGCAGAATTTGCGGCTGGGCGTCGCATCGGCGGTCAAAATCCAGCGTATCACGTTTCCGTTCGCCTCCCTACGATCCTTGACCATTGGAAATGCGGAATTCGGAGATACCCTGTATTTCTGAGAGTGACATTTTCGGCTTGCAAAACGGGCTTGCGCCCGCGCAAACGGGCTTTTTCGGGCTTGGGCTTGGATTTGGGTGTAGATCAAAGCCCAAGCCCGGCAGATCGGCTTGCAAGCCCCTTTGTCGGCTTGGCAAGCCCGTTTGCTCGCTTAGCCGAGAAACGGGCTTGTGTGTATTTCTCGTTCCCGTCAGATTAATTTCTCAATCTGAGTGCATGGACTATGTGCAGTAAGTACATACTTCTAGGGCTTGCAATTTCTTATGGTATTTTGCTCACTGATGTGATGATACGCTGTCACCGTCGTTTACGACACAGGGCAACATTGTCAATTCACTTCCAAACCACGGGCTTGTCACACTCAGTGTAGTGTCATTGTCTTTATACATCTCTTGAACGCAGAGGCTTTCTCACAACTTGAATTCCCGGTCTACTGGATCCAATTTTTCTGTGGTATGTTAATATAAGTTGTTGAAATGGCTTAAAATTATTATATCATGTGAATGCCGGCTCCTAATACAAACATGAGCGGGGCTGTACAATACTATCATGTAGATATATCCTTGTGCTGTCTCCAAGCCATTTCATCAGAGGAAACACAGACTGAACACAGACCATATTGCAGTTCCAAACTCTTTCTGAGCCATCTTTGAGGAGGAATACTCAAAGGCCGGTGCCACACATGATTTGGAGGCTGCTCAGGTGTAGGCAATAAATTCTTGAGTTGGCAAAGGCACAAGCCCGGCTGTGTGATGCCTTAGTTGAACACAAGCCCGTTTGTCTGATGGCATCAGACAAACGGGCTTGGGCTTGATCTTGGCTGCGATAATGTTCATACCGAGGACGAGCGTCAGGAGCATAATTTACTACTCAAAATTGATGCTTTAGTTGACTCAAAGAGATCTGATACAGAATTTCAGTGCATAGGCTTTGAAAATCTTGTTGATATTGACTGAAAAGTTGAACACAAGCCCGTTTGTCTGATGCCATCAAACAAACGGGCTTGGCGATTATCGAGATGTTTTTTGAAGGGATCATTGTATTTTTCAATTGAAGTAATGCCTATGGTCTTTTGTGTTATGCTTAAGTATCAATTTTGCAAGAGAGCGACTTTTTCGGCTGCAAGCCCGTTTGATGGCTTGCCAAGCCCGTTTGCTCGTGGCAGCCGAAATATGGAACGGGCTTGCGACATAATCTGGAGACTACAGGCTGACAGTAATGGATAACAGTGTATCTATGAACTCTCAACTTGCTAGACTTGTTATTTTTAGGCACAATTTTGCTTATTGGCGCCAAATTGGGGCAACAAGCCATCTTGAAGTGTGTGACATCTGGGCTGAGATCCTTGACAGACAGTTGCAATTTGCTTTGGAAGTCGAGGTTGTCAGACTCGGTTCCCTGTTCTGGTTTAGATCTATTACTTTGTGGAATGCCCTTGGAAAATCGAATCTCTCGGTTGGTGTGATGTTCATTTTTCGTCCGAATAATTTAGAACTGACCGAATCGGTGTGAAAGGTGTTGGTAGTTGAATCAGACTGAAATCACCTCCCAATAGGTGTCCCAACCCAAAACCGAATTCGAAAAACCTAACCGCATACAAATGTTCAACGATGCCATCATGCTATCAAATACATAGCAGACTCGGGCTTGGGCTTGGGCAGCTGGGCTTGACCTTGGAAATGGATTCGAGCCGGGCTTGAGGGAATGCTCGTCTGTAGACCGGAACTGAGATCTTGTGTCCTCGAGACAAGGCTTGGATCAGCCTGAGGAAAGGCTTGGGCCGAACAAGTCGAGCCATTATGGATGGTTGGGAGATGCACATATAAGGATAAATCAATCATACTGTGTAATTGTAATGTACGAAACCTCTCATAAATGGGCATAGAAACCCAGAAGAGTGGGATTTGAACTCTGCTGTTCGGCCTTCGTAGTCGCCGTCAATCACGGCGATGGGGTTAGCCGGGACGTCCTGAAGGGAGTGGTGGGGGAAGGGAATGCTAATAGTGTCTTGAAAGGTAGCAATGTGCACATTCTCTACAGTGAGGACATGTAGTGTAGCCGAGGACAAGCCCAAGCCCGCCCAAGCCCAAGCCATCAAAGCCCGTACAGCCAAATTCAAACTCCGACAAGCGGGCAAGCCGTTTGGCCAAGCCCGTCCGAAAACTCTGTGTATTTCTCCTCGTTCATTGATCAATGTGTAGAGCTGTTGCGCGTCGCTCCAAACCTCATGGAGTGTAATTATTTCGGTATCACCTACCCTGTTGATATCCATGGAACCAGCACGTTGACCCATTTTACCCTGCAACACACTGTGGACAGCAGACGCACTTCATATTAGTGCTCTGGCACAAGGGGAAATTTGTGCCCCGAGGCACTCGAAATTAGTACCTGAACATGGAATTTTAGTACCCCAAAGCACTAACATATAGTACCTTTGGCCATTTTTTCCCTTATATGTAGTGCACCTACTAATCCCACATATCCCTTCTTATTAGAAGAGTAGATACGCCCCCTGTGCCTCTTCTAACAAGAAGGGTTCATGTTGGCACAGTGTGCTGCAGTATATGCTGCAGTTTATACTCAAATATGCTGCAAGATAACTACAGCATAGTCCCCCATTTGACTTGGTGCTTTCACGACATGTATTACTTAATCCCGTTGGGCACTATGCCCAATGGTGGGCAGGACACCCCAAAAAGGAAATTCACCAAAAATATTGTAAAATACAGGAAAAAAATATGAAAAAAATAAGGGAAAAAATTACCACTCTTCCCCCTTCACCCACCTGTCATTAGGCAGGACACCTCAAAAAGGAAATTCACCAAAAATATTGTAAAATACAGGAAAAATATGGAAAAATAAGAGGGAAAAATAACCACTCTTCCCTCTCCACCCACCTGTCATTGGGCAGGACCCCCCAAAAAGGAAATGCACCAAAAAATATTATAAAATACAGGATCAAATGGGAAGAAAAAAAAAATAAGGAAAAAAAATAACCACTCTTCCCCCTCCACCCATACTACTAGAATGAGTAACATGGTAGGTTTACCTGTTCTATTAGCAGGGAGATCTAGTGGTCCAGGGCTACCCTCAATAAACGGCAACAAAAAAACTGATTTAAATCACAATTAAACAATATTTCTGCTGTCTGTATTGGGATTGATGGGTCCTGTCATTGCCTTGAGATTGATGACTGTCTGTATTGGGTGCTATAACTGCTTGATGATTGATGGCTGCCTATATTGAGGTTGCAGTTGATGCCAGGTTGTATTAAATGCCAATATTTGTTTAAAAGCGCCGGCTCTCAGAAAGTATTTTGCATTTTGTAGGCCAACAAGACCACCAATTGCAAAATGCTATAGATGACTCTTGTAGGCCTTGATGAGCTCTACAATTTGGGTATAGGGATCAAAGGTTTGGCTGATGACTTTCTTTTTTGGGACACTAACGTTTTCGTCCCAAAAAGGAAGGTTACTACATTTGCACTTCCCTGGCCCATAATTTAACCGTTTTGGATGATCTAACTGGATAGGAATGTTGTTCTAGGTTCTTTTAAGCCAACTAGGACACATTAGAGCCTACTACATTGCAGTAATAGGGTGAAAATAGTGAAGTTGATGGATTGTGTCTGGGCCATAATATCCTGGAGATATACAAATGGAAATGGCTCCTGAGTGCAATACCTTGTTCCTTCAAGCTACAAAGACACCCTCCAAGTAGTTTATTGTATTATAATGATGGAAAACATCGCAATTTGGTCATACAAGGAAATTTCACTTTGGCCCTATCATGTGTTCCTCCATGATGTGAGATATCCCAAAACACATCCTTTGGTATTGGATGATGTATTTGTAGCAGTAAAGTAGGGAATTGATACCCAGAACACCTTGTACCCCATGTTTCAGGCTGATCTTGTTTTGTATTTTTGTTCACCATATTCAGCATGCCACAGGGTCATAGATGATGTTCTGAAGGTTC
This sequence comes from Mycena maculata, assembly GCA_029448575.1. NCBI lineage: Eukaryota > Fungi > Basidiomycota > Agaricomycetes > Agaricales > Mycenaceae > Mycena > Mycena maculata. The sequence continues at coordinate 930 of JARJLG010000274.1, read as the reverse complement.
TGACTGGGCTATATAGACAGTTTTTAGTCAAAAGACCGGCAATATATAATGGTAAATTTCGAAAATGCACAATGTCACCTTTTACCTATTTCATGAATAGAAGACCAAGGAGACCATTTAGTGGGAAATAAACACTGGGAGTAAGATCAGACAGTGTAAATACCCCATATTACAATTTATTTGAAGTGTTTTGGTGAAGTTTTGGCCAGATAGTGTTTTGAACCATGGCCAGTATATGAAGCAAAAGTTGTACTCAAACCCATATCCTCAGCAACAGTATTCAGTCATAGTAGGTGATGTAGTGCTTTTTGCCGACTTTTAGTGCGTCAAGGTACTATCATGAAGTGCTTCGGGGCACTAATTTGTAGCGCTCCGAGGCACTTATTTTGGGTACCCCGGTTCGTTCTTGGTTCAAATGTTGTATATTCACAGATCTACTTGGGGTGTAGGCCGTGACATAGCCCGGCAAAACTCGTACTTGATTTTTTTTTAAGTGAGATATGATGGGCAGATAGTATTCTAGAAATGTGCATTGAAATGGCTGTAAATGAAGGAGTCAATTTGAAAGGTCTCCCAATTTCTCCAATCTCATCTGAAAAGTACTGGATGGGGAAAACCAATTTCGTACGGTCCCATGTCCACTTCACAGTCCATATTTGCATCCCATGCCATGATCAACAAGTTTCCTTTCCACACTACCATGGTCTCCGGGACTATAGCTGCCACAGGGGTTATAGATTGGGTTGGGTTGGGTTGAATTATAATGGAGTTGGTTTTGGGTTCACCTGTGAGTGCAAAAGAGAAATAAAGATCAACACACTCAGTGGGTCAAATAATTTACAATGTGAAGGCAACAGTAATATTTATATTCCCTCTTTGTGTAGTCGTTCCTCGAGTTCAGGGTGAATTGATCACACAACCCATTCAATT
>JARJLG010000273.1:0-115694 GCA_029448575.1 Mycena maculata | reverse complement strand
GGGAACCAGCTTCACAGCCATTCACCTGTCACATGAGGGATACAGTCGTAGGACAACCAAAATAACTTCTGGAGGGACAAATGGAAAGTGTTAGGACTTAACCTATGTCGTTGCCTTGGTCCCTAGATGCTAGTGACTCTTAAAAAAATCTGAATGTCCAAGACACCAAAATTTGGTGGTTTGGGTAACAGATCGTGGTGAGAAGGGAGGGAGTTGAGGAAAATATCTACATACATACTCGGGGGAAGCTATCCCCAACATTACTACCCTGCCAAGTTTCAGAGCAGAAAGGTCCGATATGGAGGTGGCTATTTGGAGCCGAGCCACTCAAAGAGGAAGCAATGGTGCGTGGTGCAGGTAGGTACAGGGTGGGCCCTCCACAGGCCCTCCATGTGATGTTCTGAGTCAAAGCCCCACATCCTGGGAGCAGAAAGAGCCCCGGAGCTTGCGGATTGAAGGGGAATTCATCGGGAACAAGCCATTGCTGTTGTCTGTTGGCTAAGAAAGTGATGTTCACACAACTTGGACTGCGATCCGACTTGCCGGATAACTTCTGATCGCACCGTCACTGGTGATGGGACCTACCAACGGAAAGACCCGAGACAATTATAAAAATACCTAACATTGAAATTCCAGTCCACTTTTTCCATAAAAACCCACTATTTGATAGCAGGAATCAATTTTTCTCTTTTTTCACCCCTCCAGGCGGGCCATTATTCGATGTTTAAGGAAGGAACTCATAAATTGTTCAGACCACATTTTCCCTTGATGTTATTGCAGCCCACATTGAACAAGTCTTCTCTTCCCAACAACTGGTCAATTTAACAATGTGATGCCCATCCACCATACATCACATACCGGCCCAAATAGCAGTCCAAATACCATCCCCGGGACTCCGTACATATACAACCTATGTTTGGAGACTGCCGAGCAGATATTCAACTTCGGTGATGCCCAGGTGATTGTTCAAACTGCCCAAGAACCTGGCTGAGTCATCAGCAATAGGATGGTATTCACATGTAGAGCTGTGAGGTGGTCTAAGTGCACTTTTAATACTGTGCCATTACTGAGGACTCAACCCACTCAAGAGGTTTATCACTCAAGTTGAATCTCCACTCGGGAGTCCCCAAATGCAGATCATCGTTGTGTATGGAGTCCCAGACACTCATACGGGTTTTAGGCTGGGATGTCATGTATGGTATGCCTTCAGGGATGATCTGAGGATGAAAAAAAATGGTCCTCAAAAAAGCATCGGGAATTTTCATGGATAAAGAAAGTGTCGGGATCTGACATCTGATAAAAGTGTCTGAAAAACTGTCCATTTCCGACGCTTACATGTGATCATAGCACTTTCTACATAGGCATCGGAAATGGACCAAAATCTCAATAAAAGTGTTGGAAAATACAAAGTTATATATAAAAGCATTGGATTATTGAAAATGCACTTGGACTGCTATAGCAGAGAACTGCCTAGATCTAGGTTCCTAGTTAAAGCAGCCTGTGAAGCGACCTGGCTTTGGTGAGTGAGGGCTTCTCGCTTGATGTGAAGATGGGGGCTGGGGAGCGAGTATCGGGCACTCCCCAGGCTCCTGTAACCCAGGAGCGAGGGACCGTGTAACGCATGGTTTGGGACCGGATGACCCTTGGCGAAGCTCTTGTGACCTGGAGAGGTGAGCAGATAAAGATGCTCAACCAGCGAGGGTAGTTCTATAGGTTGCACGGACACTCTGGCTCTTGTCAGACTTCAGCTTGTCGTGGTATGCAGTAAAATAGATCTGATTACTAGTATCTAGCAGCTGTGTGTTTCGCGGAATCCCGACTAAGCTACCTAATGCATACGAGTGTTATATACCGAGCTGGAGTGGACCGAAGGATGAAGGCCGAAGGACCGGAGGCTCCGGTATGCCGGAGCGTCGGAGGGCCGGAGGGTCTGGAACGTATACAAGGGGGGATCACAACACCACAGGGGGTTAAGGGTGAGTGACTACCCTGGCCAGCAGGTATCCGATAGAGAAAGACAAGTCGGAGTACCGGAGGGGACCACAGAGTATGGAGACGACTCAGTGCAAGGGAAGTGAGCCAAGCAACGTCAAGTATCAATCTGACGTACAAGACATATTAAAGACATGACATATTTATACTAAGTAGCTAATTGTATTCCATAAAAGGAAGGAGGTTGGTTCTTAACAATAAGACAAGTCAGATGGACTGATGAGAAGTTGTATGACAATAAGTGAGAAGACAGAAAGACAGATAAAGGGGAAATGTTCAGTAATCCTTCATTGCGTAAAAACCCGATAATACCGGATGGTCCGGAGGCTCTGGTATGTGACCGGAGCCTCAGAGCCTACTGGAAGTACCGGAAGGTCGATGTGAGGGATGGGGATGTTGCATGGATATAACAACGAGCCCTTTGGGCATGCTGCAAGTGAGTACTACCATATCACACAGCCTGATATACATATCCAATACAAGTGGACAGACAAAGTAACACCACACCTGCACTTGAGGAAAGGGAAAGGGAAGGAATTTCCACTCACATCATCTATTCATTCTCTTCACTCCCATGGAGATCCCAAGTGAAATTTGCTTGTATTCCAGAAGAGCCCACCCAACTGAGCACATCAATTCCTACCTGCTGGAGGTACAAAGCATTGGGTACACCAGGTCTTAACTGATGTTCTGACAGGTTGTCCTCTCGGTTTGTGTAGATGAGAATAATTTCTTCCTGTCAGGATTGCGCAGTCACTACCAATCCATGTCACCACTGTGATGCGGACCTACTCTCCCAAATCACCTTTAATATCATTTGGCATAGGCCACCAATCCCAATGTTTTGTTAGTAAGTATTGCCTTGACTTCTGCTGTGGTAATTCATTGAATCAAGTGATTGGGATAGATGAGTTCGAGTTCTGGCATGGGGCAGGCAGGTGCTGCCAGGTATCCAATTCTGGAACATGTGCTCGAGGAATACACGATCAGGTGGCTTTCGACACTGTGTTGGACACCATAATTATTTGCGGTTACTATTAGATCCAGCAGGGTGTGGAGCATGCTTGAAAGATCTCAATGGGATTATTGGTTTAATGGAAGGGGAAGGGCTGGAGTGAATTTGATGCAACAGCTATGCTGCTTCTTGCCATGACCATGATAAGATTAAATAGAAGACCGACTAGAAAAGAAATGCATCCACCCGGTTCGAACTAGGGGCCGTAGAAGTACGCTCGGCATTTGCCGAGAGCACAGCCACTATTTTCCTTCTACTGATGATTCGCGCAGCTCACGCAAACCCCATGTAAATGGTGGTCGGCAACCCTGCCGGAATTCAGTGATGTGAAAACCGGTATTGCCGCATTTGGAAATTCCCCCCTATTTCCACGTTTCTTTGCTCAGAATGCTGTTCTATACAATTGGAGAGCTTATTTTCGGCCCTCAAATGTGATATACATTCATAAGGTCTCGTATGGGGCTGAATTTGAAGCTTTGTTATATCCATGCAACATCCCCAGTCCTCTCGTCGACCTTCCGGTAGCTCCGGTAGGTTCCGAGGCTCCGGTATATTACCGGAGCCTCCGAACCATCCGGAATCATCGGGTTTTTACGCAATGAAGGATTACTGAGCGTTTCCCGTTTATCCGCCTTTCCGTCTATCCGTCTTATTGTCATACGACTTCTCATCAGTCCATCTGACTTGTCTTATTGTTAAGAACCACTCTCCTTCCTTATATGGAAAACAATTAGCTACTTAGTATAAATACGTCTTTAATATGTCCTGTACGTCAGATTGATAATTGATGTTGCTTGGCTCGCTTTCCTTGCACTGAGTCGTCTCCGTACTCTCCGGTTCCTCCGGTACTCCGACTTGTCTTACACTATCGGATACCTGCCGGTTAGGGTAGTCACTCACCCTTGACCCCCTGTGGTGTTGTGATCCTCCTTTGTATACGTTCCGGACCCTCGGGCCCTCCGACGCTCCGACATACCGGAGCCTCCGGTCCTTCGGCCTTTACTCTTCCGGTCCACTCCGGCTCAGTATATAACAGTATTATCAATCTCGCTACTCTGACTGGCAATGTCTCGCCTTCCTAATCCAAATCTACCCAACACGGAACAAATTGAACGTTCCAACACTGGTCGGACTGGTCGGGAACCTCGTCGAGAATCCCGTATGTTCAGCCAGATCGTTCCGATGAGTACTCCGGTCCAAGTTCTCGGTCCGTCGATGTACCCGTCTATTCCGGTATCACCCACCCTTCGATACACTCCGCATTTCACTCGGAGTTCACCTGCGCCACCTATGCCGTCTCCGACAACAATTCCGGGGTTAGTTCTCAATCCCCGGACTCCCGAGAATCCGGTGAGATATCCGGCCTCACCCCATCCACGCCGCGCTGCAGCAATCTCTCGTAGCGTATCTCCCATCGCTGGGCCTCGTATCGTTGAGGTTCCAGAAGATCCCCAGGAGGCTTCCGAAGACTCCGTACATTCCGGAGGTCATGCAGCAAGCCTCCACTTATCGGAGGAGCTTCCCGAGCGTGATCCTGCTCCTTCCATTCATGACGGGGGCAGTAACAACGGCGATGGAGGCAGTAATGGTGGTGGTGGTGGAGGTGGTGGTGCAGGTCCACCGCCCGGCCCTCCCGGTGGTCCACCCGGAGGTGGCCCCGGAGGTCCCGGCGGTCCCGGTGGTCCTGGTGTTCCAGGAGGTCCACCCGGAGGCCCCCCTGGCGGTCCACCTGGCGGTGGCCCCGGAGGTCCCGGTATACCTCGGGCTCCTCGTCGTGTCCCGACGCCTGAGGCCAACGAGGCCTTAATTATGGACACCATCCGGACCTTCCGGGATGCTATCAATGTGTTCTCCGCTCGTCCCGCGGACCTTCCTCCTTGTTCCAACCGATCCAATCTCCGTAATCCGGATACCTTCGATGGATCGGACCCAGCTAAACTCTCGTCCTTCCTCACCCAGTGCTATTTGCACTTCGCGGAGCGCCCACAAGACTTTCCGGACGACGATGATCGTATTCTCTACATCATTTCGTACCTCCGGGGCAGCGCTCAGCAATGGTTTTCCCCCAACCTTTACGACCCGACCATCATTCCGGTCTGGGATGGCAACTTTGCCGTTTTCATTCAGGAGCTTACGTTAAATTTCGGGCCGCATGATCCGGTTGGGGATGCCGAGGACAAGATTTGCGCGTGCCGGATGAAATCCAGCGACCGGATCACCACTTACATCATCGAGTTCGACTTCCTTTCGGTCTTGACCCGGTGGAGCGATAACGCCCTCCGGTATCAGTTTTACGAAGGACTTCCCCGCTGGATCAAGGACGACATGGTTCATCACAACTATGCCAACACCCTCGACGGAGTGAAGTTGGTCGCTCGCATCATCGATTGCCGGTACTGGAAACGCGAGGCGGAGAAGCTCCGGGAGCGTGAACACGATAAACCCTCCGGTTCCGGTGGTGGTAACGCTACCGGAGGTCAATCCGGCAACCCGAAACCCAGTAATCGGAACTCCGGCAAGAGTTCCAAATCTTCCAACGCTCCCGCACCCTCCTCTACTGCTGCGACTGCCGGAAACTCCAGTAACAATGCCGGACGCTCTGGTAACCAGGGTAAAGGCAAGGCCAAGTCGTCCGACGCCACTCCTGCCGCTCGCGCCTACGCTGACAAGCTCGACGCCAGCGGAAAGATCAAGCAGGACGAATGCGAGCGTCGCCGGAAGAATAACCTCTGCATGTACTGCGGAGGTAAGGGTCACACAGCCGACAACTGCAACAAGCGTCCTGGGCAGGCTAGCGCCAAAGCCGCCCAGGCCTCGACCTCCGGTACGACCACCCAGGCTCCGGGGGCTCCGGCTACGCCGGCCGCCGCGGCTGCTGAGTCAAAAAATTGATCAGCAACTCGGAATCCTCCGCACCTGGTCCGAGTTGCGTTGACTCACGGGTGCTCACCGAGGTTCGTCTCAACGCTTCCGCTCTCTTCCCTAATGCCCTTTACGTCTCTCTCGATATTTCCTCCCTACGGTGGACCCGGTGCGGATCCGGTATCTCGACGGCTCTTCCTCCATCATCAACCGGATGCTCCGGTTGTTGCTCCGGTTTCCTTCTGGCGAAGTTCAATACATGGACTTCTTCGTCACACGTCTCGATTCTCCTTGTGATCTGGTCCTGGGATACAATTGGCTCAGCCGCATTAATCCGTTGATTAACTGGTCCGAAGCCTCTATCACATTCCGGCCTGATCCCATAAGGAAATCCCTGTCGACAACCCCGGGAATTATTCCGGGATCTGCTACGGTAGTTCCGATTATGGACGAGGCACCTCCGGTACAAGTCGTTCCGGTTCCGGCGCCTACACCGACTCCGACAATTCCGTCATCTCCTGCTCCTTCTATGGAGATTCCGGAGGCCTCCGGGCCTCGTCCTCTCTCTACCCCTCCGCTTGTGTCTCTCGTGTCTGCTGCGGCTTACCGCTCCATCATTCGAGACAAGGATTGTTGTCAATATACAATGTGCGCCACTCCCTCGGAAGAAGCCCGTGCCCGGTTTGCTTCCGCATCTGCTCCGGACACTTCCGGAATACCTTCCGAGTACCACGAGTTCGCTGACGTCTTCTCGGAGCAGGAAGCTTACAATCTTCCTCCTTATCGAGAATTCGACCTCAAAATCGAGCTACTGGAAGGCGAGGAGCCTCCGGTTGGTCATGTCTACTCCCTTTTGCCTACCGAGCTCGCTGCCCTTCGGGACTTCATTGACAAGAATTTGAAGTCGGGATTTATATACCCAACTCGTTCAAGTCATGGAGCTCCTATTCTCTTCGCTAAGAAGAAGGACGGTAGCCTCCGGTTGTGCATCGACTACCGGGGTCTTAATCGGATTACGAAGAAGGACCGCTATCCGCTTCCTCTCATCGCCGATCTCCTCGATGCTCCCGGGAAGGCTCGCATCTATACAAAACTTGATCTCCGGCACGCATACCATCTTCTCCGGGTGACGAACCTAAGACGGCGTTTCGTTCTCGCTATGGGTCCTTCGAATTCCGGGTTGTTCCGGAAGGCCTTACCAATGCTCCTGCCGCTTTTCAGCAGTTCCTGAACAGTTTGTTCGTGGATCTGTTGGACGTGTACGTCGTCATCTATTTGGACGACATATTGATCTATTCCGACGATCTGTCCCAACATACCGAACATGTTCGGGAAGTGCTCCGGCGCCTACGGAAGGCCGGACTCTTCTGCAAACTCTCCAAGTGCGAGTTCAGCGTCACAACCTGCGAATATCTCGGTTACATCCTGTCGCCGGAAGGCTTCCGGATGTCTCCGGACAAGGTTTCCGCCATCATTGATTGGCCGGAACCCCGGAAAGTGAAGGACGTTCAGTCCTTCCTTGGGTTTTGTAATTTCTATCGGCGATTCATATGGAACTACTCTGCGATCATGATCCCTCTTACTCACCTCACTCGTTCCAACGTCCGATGGGATTGGACCCCGGTTTGCCAACTTGCATTTGACACCCTCAAGCATGCGTTTACGGAGGCTCCGGTACTTTCACACTGGATTCCGTTCCGGCAGCTCACTGTCGAAACCGACGCCTCTGACTACGCAATCGCCTCGATTCTCTCCATCCTCGGAGATGATGGCGAAATTCATCCCATTGTGTTCCGGTCTCGGACGCTCGGTCCGGCCGGACTCAACTACGACACTCATGACAAGGAACTCTTGGCCATCTTTGACGCCTTTAAACACTGGCGGCATTACCTCGAAGGACCGGAGCTTCCGGTCGACGTCGTAACCGACCACAAGAACCTGGAATACTTTGCGACGACCAAAATCCTCACTCGCCGCCAAGTCCGGTGGTCGGAATACCTGTGCCACTTCAATATGGTTATCTGGTTCCGTCCGGGTAAGCTCGGAGCCAAGCCAGACGCTTTGACTAGACGATGGGACGTCTACCCTAAAGAGGGGGATAGGGCTTACAGCCAATTGAATCCTCAAAATTTTCGCCCCATTTTTACTCAAGATCAACTCACCGCGTCGCTCCGGGCCACATTCCTCGAGGAAATCACCCTCCGTTCCTCCATCGTTATGGATGTTGAGAAGCTCTATTCCGACATTCGTGCCCACTACAACGATGACCCAGCCGCCGTTGCGGGCATTGCTTCCGCAGCCTCCGGCACCACTCCGCGCTGGAAACTTGACCCTTCCGGTATGCTCCGGCTCTATGATCGCATTTACGTTCCAGTGGTTTCCGGAGATGCTCCGGACCAGCTCCGCGTACGTGTTCTGCAGAATTTGCATGATCACGAGTTGGCTGGCCACTTTGGACAAAATCGCACATTAGCACTCGTACGCCGTGAGTACACTTGGCCGGAGGTTCGGACCTTCATCCGGGACTACTGTCGGTCATGTGTTCTATGCAAGCGCAACAAAAAGCCTCGGCATCGGCCTTACGGACTCCTGAAACCCCTTCCGGTTCTGCTCCGGCCTTGGCATTCCATTTCCATGGACTTCATCGAGCAACTCCCTCTCTCCGGCGAGTTTGACTGCATTTTGGTGATTGTTGATCGGTCATCCAAGCAGGTCATTCTCATTCCTTGCGATACCCACATCAATTCGCCGGAGCTCGCTCGCCTCTTCCTCATTCACATCTTTTCCAAACATGGTGTTCCGGCACATGTTACGTGCGACCGGGGCTCCGAATTCATTGCTTCATTCTTCCGGTCGCTGGGTGAACTTCTCAATATGGAGATCCATTATACTTCCGGTTATCATCCGGAGGCTGATGGTCAAACGGAACGTATGAATCAGACTGTTGAACAATATATTCACATCTACTGCTCGTATCAACAGGACGATTGGGACCGACTCCTTCCGCTTGCGGAATTCGCTCTCAACAACGCTCCGAATGCTTCGACCGGCATCTCCCCCTTCTTCGCCAACAAGGGTTACAATCCGGCAATCACGATCCATCCGGAGCGTGACGTTGCGAACATGTATGCCAAGGATTGTCGTTGATCTTCAGGAACTGCACCAGTTCCCCCGGGAGCAAATCACTTTTGCCCAGGAGCGGTACAAGGAAACCGGAGACCGGAAACGCGCTCCGCAACCTCCGCTTTCGATCGGCGATCAGGTTTTTATCCTTGCGAAACATCTTCACACCAGCCGGCCAACTCCGAAATTCTCGGAGACGTACCTTGGCCCTTACGAAGTTATTGGCAAACCCAGTGCCGCTTCTTATACCATTCGGCTTCCGAAATCGTTGTCGCAGGTCCATCCAGTTTTCCATATTTCCCAACTCGAACCGCACGTTCCGAACCCATTCCCGGGACGTGAGGAGCCACCTCCGGCAGCCGTAGAAATCATTGACGGCGAGTCACACTTCGAAATCAAGCAAATCGTTGACTCGAAGATCAACCGGAGGTTCCGAACTAAGCTCCGGTACTACGTCGAATGGCTCGGATACGAGAATACCGACGATCAGTATGCTTGGGTTGGGGCGGACGACTTGGACGCGACCGAACATATCGACAACTTTCACCGGCGCTTTCCGAATAAGCCCGGACCCGAATATTAACTCATCACACAAAATTAAAACCAAGAAAACAAAATTCAACCAATTCAAAATACAACGCTCATTTCATTTATTTACAAATGTCTATTTTGTCCTTAGGCCTCCAGGGCCTTCATTCCGCGCTTCCGGACGCTTCCGGCTTTTCCGGAGCCTCCGGTTCCCCCATCTCCTCGTCCGAATTGTCCATCACGAAGACTCCATCCTCCTCGTGGAAACCGGCTGGGGCTCCCGGCTGCAACACGAGGGTCTGGAACTCCCTCACCTCCGATTCCCTCTTCACCTGCACCGGAGGCTCCGGTGCTGGCGGAAGAGTAGGAGGCGGAGGCGGGACAGGCTCCGGGTCGGGCTTGAAGGTGAGGACCGTAACGGTCCTCGCCTCCGCGACCTGACTCGCGACCCTGGACGTCGCAGCGATTTGTTCTTCTTCGGGCCCTTCGGGCCCCTCCAGTGCCCCAGGCGTGTCCACCTCCATCCTCATATCCTCCCCGCCGTCCGTGGACCGGAAATCCTCCGGCCAGGATTCGGAACGGGCTCGGGGCGCAACCGGAGCCTCCGGTTCCGCCTCCGAGTCCTCCGACTCGGCGGGTTCTGCCTCCTTCCCATCCACCTTGGGACTCCCGCGCTTCGCCGGGCACGCGTCCTCGACCTCCTCCTCCTCCTCTGCGACCTGGTCGAGCTCCGCCTCCTCCGCAAGGGAGAAGTCCCACTTGGAGGCCTCCATATCGGCCGCCATCCACCGGAGCATCCGTTCAACCCCGGGTGGTACCTCCCGACCACTCTCCGGCGCTGCGAGCGTCTTGAGAATAAGCTGGCATGCTCGGTATGCCAGCTTATAGCGCAACATGGTGCGCCCGACTTGCTCCCCGAGGTACCCGACGTGGGCCTCGAGTTCCCGGAGCTTCCTGCGCACGCTTTCCTTCCCCTCGGCCTTCCACGCCCTCTGCTCCCGCTCTTTCCTCGTGCGATCGCGCACCTCGCGGTCGCTCCGGTCAGCCCGCTCCGTTCCAGCGTTCCGGCGCGTCCGAGGGCCCCACAACCGGTGCGGACCCCTGGCGACGAGCTTCCTGCGCCGCACGCCGCTTGTTGACGCGAGGCAGTCCGAGGGGCCGCACGCGACTGCACTGGATGTGCTTCGCGCGGCACCGGCGACAGGCGGTGCGCCCCGCCTCGACCACACACACCTCCCCGCTCTTCCGGCAGGAGTCGCAAACTAAAAAAATAATATTAAAAACCGTTAGTACCGGAACCTCCGGTTTCACTGCGATGCACCATTCTCCCCCTCCTGCTCGACGTCGCTGTCGTCCTCGTCGTTCAGTTCATCCACCTCATCTCCCCCCTCCGCACGCTCCGGCGACACCGACTTCAATGTTTCTATCACCGGCAATTCGTCAAATTCCGGAGCCTCCGCGTCGAGCGCCTCCAGGTCTCGAATGAGCTGGAGGGCACGAGCAGGCTCCTCATTCGCCACTTCCGTGCGTTGCGCAGCCTCCTCCACCTGCTCCTGATACGCCGAAATAAGGTGTACCCGGCGCTCCTCCCGCTCCTCATAGAACCGCTGCGCGGCCTCTTCGCACAGCTCCGTCGTCGTGGCTCACGCCTTCCCCTTCCCGGACTTCTTGCGGTTGCCGGCGTCGCTGCGGTCGGTGTCCGACGACCCCTCGCGTCCCTGGCTGCTGTGGGTGCTGGACGGCATTGTGTTTTGGTGTTAATGTGCCGGAGGTGTGGCGGTACGAGAGAAAGAAATGTCTGAGTCAAAACCAACAGCACGTGACTTTTTGATCTTGTTTATTTTCCCACGCTTCCTCATTGTTCGACAAACATCATTCCTTTTGGGTTCCTCATGGGAGAGGAACCTAAGAGGGGGATACTGTTATATCCATGCAACATCCCCAGTCCTCTCGTCGACCTTCCGGTAACTCCGGTAGGTTCCGAGGCTCCGGTATATTACCGGAGCCTCCGAACCATCCGGAATCATCGGGTTTTTACGCAATGAAGGATTACTGAGCGTTTCCCGTTTATCCGCCTTTCCGTCTATCCGTCTTATTGTCATACGACTTCTCATCAGTCCATCTGACTTGTCTTATTGTTAAGAACCACTCTCCTTCCTTATATGGAAAACAATTAGCTACTTAGTATAAATACGTCTTTAATATGTCCTGTACGTCAGATTGATAATTGATGTTGCTTGGCTCGCTTTCCTTGCACTGAGTCGTCTCCGTACTCTCCGGTTCCTCCGGTACTCCGACTTGTCTTACACTATCGGATACCTGCCGGTTAGGGTAGTCACTCACCCTTGACCCCCTGTGGTGTTGTGATCCTCCTTCGTATACGTTCCGGACCCTCCGGCCCTCCGACGCTCCGACATACCGGAGCCTCCGGTCCTTCGGCCTTTACTCTTCAGGTCCACTCCGGCTCGGTATATAACAAGCTTGAAAGTTGTTGGATATAAGACTTAGGATGACTGCACTCTGCCCGTCCTCCCAGAATTTCCTGTCTCTATGGGGAGTGCTGGTATAGGATTTTGGGGAAGATATACTCTCTATACATTTTAAAACAGAACAATTGTTGCTGATTTCTTATATCCTCTCAGCTGCCAGAGATTTGAGGGGATTTACCATCCGAGTTCAGCAGTTGAGGTGCATCCGGACCAGAACTGAAAAATCCGCAACAATCGTTTTAACTAGTCATGCTATGCCATCGTTTCACCCCGCAAAAAGTTTGTTGCCTGTAGAGGGAGGAAAACCGGCCTACCATCGAGTGTGCTTGTGTCGGAGTTTGAAATTAGCGGTGCGTTGCCGACCACCAATGTAAACTTTTAGAAAAGAACGAGAACTTACTGCATAAGTACCGTAGCGTACATAGGGTGCCATGTACGTCGGTACAGTACCTGCTTGTTCCTGATTGGGACCTCTGCAGTAATACACCCCCTCCTCCTCCTCCTCCTCCTAAAGAGATCTTGGATCTTAAGACACGGGTGATGGTCCACTCCAAGTCCGGTCCGGAAACGCCCGGCTCCGTTGACCTCCATAAAACTAGTTTCAAACTCAATTCAAACATACATACGTAAAAATACGAGCCGCACGGCAGTTTTTGGTCCGTGTAGGAGATAATTTCGACTAGATTACCCCGAGCGCCACCCCTCCCTTCTCCAACGAAGAGATATCTCGATAGAGCGAAGATGATGGCGCCACAGACCGGCATTATCTGGGATAAGAATTCAGAGTGGTGGAAATTTAGGTGCATACGCCACAGAAGACGACAGTCGGTTTAAACCAGACATACTTCCCATCACACTGGTTGAACATTTCACATTTTTGAGTGAAAAAATTGATAAAAAATGTCGTTCAATTTATAGCCATTTTTCACCGAAAAAAGAAGTGAAAAATTTAAAACATTTTCACCACTTTTTTGACTTGAAATCAAAGTGAAAAATGTGAAACAAATTTTGTGATGTTGTTAAGATGTTTATTTTGCATTTTTTGACTGAACTCAAGGTGAAAATGATGGTGAAAAAATCAAAAGTTTTTTCACTAATTTTTTGTCCTTTGTCCTTTGTCCTTTGTCCTTTGTCTTTTGTCCGTCCTTTGTCTATTGTCTGCCTTTCACTGGTGAAGCAATTCAAGTTTTTTTGACGGAAAAATTGGTAAAAAATTCAAAATCTGTTTAGTACATTGTATTTTGGGTCCCAGTGGCATTTTAGGTGCATCTCAGGTCCCTGCATCTATTTCGGGTGTGCTTGGGCCCATGCCACCCACCGTTCCCTGACGGATTTAAAATCCGAAAAATCACCCTTTATTGCTGTTTTAATGAGTACTTGGCCCGCGGTGAGTCCAATCCCAGACGGATTTTGGGGCCCAGCGGCATTTTAGGTGCATTTCACGGATTTAAAATCCGACCTAAAAATCAAGCAAAATGGCTGTTTTAATCAGTACTTGGCCCGCGGTGAGTCCAATCCAAGACAGATTTTGTGGCCCAGCAGCATTTTAGGTGCATTGGCCCCAGCACACCAGAAATAGATGCAGGGACCTGAAATGCACCTAAAATGCCGCTGGGCCACAAAATCCGTCTGGGATTGGACTCACCGCGGGCCAAGTACTGATTTAAACAGCCATTTTGCTTGATTTTTAGGCCGGATTTTAAATCCGTGAGGGAACGGCAGACGACATGGGCACAAGCACACCAGAAATGGTGAAAAATGTTTTAAAATTTTCACTTCTTTTTGCAGTGAAAAAATGCCAATAAATTGAATGACATTTTTATCAATTTTTTCACTCAAAAATTTGAAATGTTCAACCAGTGATGTTTCGCATTTTTCACCTAGAGTTTCAGTCAAAAAATGTGAAACAAACATCTCAACAATATGACCAACTTTGTTTCACATTTTTCACTTTGATTTCTGGTGAAAAAGCTAGTGAAAAAACTTTTGATTTTTTCACCTTCATTTTCACCTTGAGTTCAGTCAAAAAATGCAAAAGAAACATCTTTGCAACATCACAAACTTTATTTCACATTTTTCACTTTGATTTCAACTCAAAAAGTGATGAAAAATGTTTTGAATTTTTCACTTCTTTTTTCGGTGAAAAAATGCCAATAAATTGAATAACATTTTTATGAATTTTTTCACTCAAAAAATTGAAATGTTCAACAAGTGATATTTCGCATTTTTCACCTTGAGTTTCAGTCAAAAATGTGAAACAAACATCTTAACAATATGACCAACTTTGTTTCACATTTTTCACTTTGATTTCTGCTGAAAAAATTAGTGAAAAAACTTTTGATTTTTTCACCATCATTTTCACCTTGAGTTCAGTCAAAAAATGCAAAAGAAACATCTTAACAACATCACAAAATTTGTTTCACATTTTTCACTTTGATTTCAAGTCAAAAAAGTGGTGAAAATGTTTTAAATTTTTCTTTTTTCGGTGAAAAATGGCTATAAATTGAACGACATTTTTTATCAATTTTTTCACTCAAAAATGTGAAATGTTCAACCAGTGTCAGCGAAATGCAGCAAGGGATCGAATTTTAGGCTATCCTGTGTGCCACTGACCCATGCTCTCCGCGATGACTGGGGGATTGGATATGTTCCGACTCCCGGCCCCGCAAGGTAAAATAGAATACACTCAAATCCGGACGGACTAGTTCGCGACCAATGCGGCAGAGTCGGCCCCCTCGCATTCCAATGGCAGCGAACGGGGCCGGTAATAAAGAATCTGCCTACTACATCCTTTTTTTGTACGACTGCTTCTTGCTTTATAAATTGTTCTGAGGGCCTCATCAAACTGCGTCACGAGGTTTTGGTCGTAAACAACGTAATCAAGGGCGCGAGCAGAAATTCAATCGCCCGATCGCTGCTGACAAATGCGATCATTTCGTAGATTGCGCTTTGACCATACGTCACCGGGATTCCGCTTTTTTGCGAGAGATTGATATTGATTATTATTCGAAGGCAGATTTTAGTGCGGGGGCTGGGATGCAGGACCTTGTGTAGAGACGTCTAGAACTGAATCAGGAACCCGGGGTGCAGTCATGGGACGTATTTTGCGCCTGGTTCTGGTTCTATCCAGCCCTGAACCTGACCACCCCTTCCAACGCCCGTGATATTTTCCAGAGGCTAAACTGAACTAGACCGGGAATAGGAATACGATGCAATAGGGTAGATGCGATGGATTGGCGCGATTATCGATAATAAATCGTATTTGACCGGTAAAACCATCGATGGGCACGCGACCCGGCGCGAGGTGGCTTTTTTTCGCGGGGGAAGGTAGAATTTGGCGAGCCGCGAGGTGCGTGGATCGTGGAAGACCTCAAGAAAACCAGGAGCACGGATTTTACAAGCAAGATGGGCACTGTAGAGCCTTAGCGCGTTTGTGAGTCTCCACGTCTCCATCCGGTTTCCTTTGCATCTGATACTATATGCGAAAATCAACGACGGAAAGCAGGGTCGGGCTCAACGGCTGGGACTCGTTCTCGAGAGAAGAGAGAAAGGTTGTTGTATCCCCGGGGCCGGTGTGGACGGCGCTAAGCAAACATCCTGCGCGTCAATGTCAAGGCTGGAGCCTATATATGGCATTCAATTCAATTGAGTCTGCCCACAGCGTCCGCTCCGCGCGCAGCGGGCTCTTACGGGTACGGGTACGGGCGCTCATAGCCGGGGGGTGTCAGCGCCGTGGTCCGTGTTTGGGGATGGGGAGGTATATTTGGGAAAGGGGGAATGTAGGGATGGAGGGGACAGCCTCGTGGGAAGGGGAATGGGGAATAAGAATGGAATGGAGGCGGCGTGGATTGAATGCAGTAAGCACTAAAGAGAGATGCACAGCGAATGTGAAGAGCTGTGAGAGGGATGTGGTGTGGCGGCAGGAATGCACGCTCAGCGTGCGTGCATGTATGCAACTGCAATGCCGCCAAGCCCCATTAATGGATGTAATGAATCTAAGCGCCACCTCTGAATGAATCTGGGAGCTCATTAAGAAGGGCTATGCGCAGCTGTTGCGGAAGGCGGGAGTGACGTGCGAGGGTGCTGGAACTTCGAGAACAGGGGGACTTTGAAAGGCTCGGGGGAGGAACGCAGCTAAGTCCGGACTTGCCTGGCGGGAGAAGCGTCGTCGACCAATTGCCTGGCTTGAGGGCTCGGTTACGGTGTTTGTGGGTGCCCAAAAGAATTACTGAAAATATGCCCAAAAAGGAAAGAGGAAAGGGGAGAGAAAGGGAGATTTAGATACCTCCTCAGCGAGGAAACAGGCGAAGTTTTTGGAGCCATTTGGGGCCATTTCAGCGACGTCAGAACATGTCAATTTTTTTTCTCGGCGCTGCGCAGGCTTTTTTTTTGAAGTGGAATTCAAGGAAAGTGGAATATCCGTGAGAGTTTGCATAGCCAGTGTTCAATGTTCATATGTTTGATGGGCTTTTATTTTGGGTAACAGAGTACTCTCATATCTATTTTCGGGTGCTGCGCGGCCTCGTCGAGTATGCCTCTCCTTACAATGATTTTGCGGAGTTTCCGGATGTTCACTTTTGGCACAGCATCGACAGGCTAGAAATATTCTCGGAACAAATGGGGGCCTAAGGGCCCATTATAGGTTGGGTGCCTCGGCCACGGAGCACCTTTCAAGGTCAGTTGCATACGTTGGCAACGTTGACAGGTACGGTAATAAAATGGCCCATTTTCAACCAAATTTGCCGGGGAGATTTCCCAAATATATTGCATGGGACATACACTAGTTGGGCACCCAATCCCAGCCACACATTTCGATTGAAACAATGTTCAGGAATTGAAGTTGTACCAAGAGAACTAATCTAATCTGCACAGCCCATCTTTTGATACACCCGATGTGGTGTATCCCTTTGATCGCAACAAATGGATACACCCAATTGGGCGAAATCAAACGGATACACCCTTTTCGGACAGGATACACCATATAGGGTGTATCCATCACCACAAACACCAGAACCGAGCCGGCTTGAGGGTGCTGCTATCGAGAACTTTCTGGGCTGGGCTGGCCAGCTGGTTGATGACGCATACCGGACATGGGGATGGCCTAGCCGGAGTCTGACCCGGGAATCATATATCATACAGCTTTCATGGCCAATAGCAGCTAGCACGGGTCCCCAACTGGATCCAGGTGTTTGTGGGCCGAAGGTGGTCGAGGGTAAGCGATAAGTACCAAGGAAGGGAACTGGAAGGGAAGCAGTGGGGCGAGGCAGACGGATGGGAATGGGGCGCTCGACTATCAGGAAGGCAAGACGTCGAGCCTGGGGAATCATGTCGACGAGGAATTATCAGGCGCGAATCACGAAGGCTCTCAGCTCCCGCCCACAGTCGACCGGTCCTCTGGCGAAAAAAGCGCACATCAATGCGCCGCCTGAAATTATTTTTACCTTTACGGGCACATGCTCGTGTCCATGGCTTGAACTGAAATTCAATGGTGACCGGATCTCGGACCGATGGCCGGTTGTTTGGTGGTCCGTGCGCAGGGCTTAAGGTTTTGTGTGTGCTGTCAACTGTGGTCAACAACCCTCCTTTCTTCCCTCCACCATGATCCCCCGTATACCAAGCCTCACCTGCGTCTGCTTGGTGTTATAACCCACGGCGCACGTCGCTGGCGGGGCCTCTCGCTCAGCGTCCGCCGCCCACCGCTTTAAATCTCTCCGAAATGGTATGTCTCACAAAAAAACACAGATTATTCCAAGATGAGGCTGACGAGAGGTTTTTGGGATAGGTTCTAATTAGCAGCAAGAAGTATGCCTGGTGAGTCTCTCTTTCAATCGACAGAGATGGACGATTGGTGCTGACGAGCGTACGGGCTTGGTGTAGTGAAACATGCATAAAGGGTCACCGGTCGTCCGCCTGCAAGCACACGGACCGCCCGCTCTTCGAGATCAAGAAGAAGGGTCGTCCGGTCACACAGTGCGAGCACTGCAGGGAGCTCCGAAAAACAAAACAAGTACACGTCAAATGCATCTGCGAGGCGAAAGATAAAGATCCCTCTACCTCCACCGCGTCTCCATCCTCCCCAACATCCCCCAATACCGCGCCGAAAAAGAAAGGTGTGTCCATTTTTTTTTTAAAAAATATGGGCTCACTCAGAAGACGCTACAGGCACACCCACGCTCCCCGCGCACGCCGCGTTCCCGCACGGCGTGCCAGAAACTTCTCTTGCGCTCTCATCTGCGTCCGCATCGGACTCGGACCATGGGGGTATGCCGGTGCGCTCTGACCGCTCTTGGTGCGCATAGCTGAAGAGCTCATAGGCACTGCAGATTGCAGCTGCGCTATCGTCGGGGCATGCAACTGCTGCACCCCCCGCGCCCGCCCCGCCCGCCGCCGATCTGCCCCCAACGAGTCTGTAGTCAGCAACAGTAGCAACCCCAATACAAGCCCGAACCCAAATCCCAAAGCCAGCCAAAATTCCAGCCCCACAATTCCCCCACCCCAGGTGGCGTCCGCATGCGGGCGCACGCCCTCGCACCACATCCTCGCGCGCATCGCCGAGCTGCGCCCCGTCCTCCCGCGCCTGTCCGCCCGCGACGCGGCGCTCGCGGCGCAGGGCCCTCACGACCTCTTCCACCACTCGCCCTCGCACCTGCACCCTGCGCACCCGCACCACCATGACTACTTTTCTCCCTACGGCCGCGCGTACGACTACGTGCTGCACGGGCCGGACGGCGGCGGCGCGTTCTACAAGCAGGACGCGCGGAGCGTCGAGTCGTTCGCGAGTGCGGCGAGCAGCTCCGCGCTGAGCCACGTCAGCGCGCCCCCGTCGACGCCGGCGCGCAGCCGCAAGAGCGCGAGCCAGGCGAGCCATTCGCGGGGCGCGTCGTTTGATGGGGCGCCGTTTTTCTCGTCGCCCGGTCTCCCATCTCCTACTCACCAATTCGGTGGCAAAAGCGAAACGGAGGTTGACTGGCGGCTGCCGCCGAGCCTGGGACGGCTCGAGGCGTCGTCGTCATCTTCCGCCGCCGCGCAGTACCAGCAGCAGCAGCAGGCGCGCTCTGAAGGCGGTTTCCCAGCGTCCGCGTCCGCGGCGGCGGCACTCGTGGCCTTCCGCCCGCGCTCCGAAGACGGCTTCCCCTCCCCGTCCTCTTCCTCCCTGAAGCTAAGATCCGAGGACCGCGACGGGGACGGGTTTCCGCCCGCGTTTGGCGGGCGGCTGCGGTCCACGTACGCAGCGCGGCCGAGGTCGGAGGATGCGTATGCGACGCGACCGCGGTCGGAGGACGCCTACCCGCTCCCGCCGCCGTCGTCCGCCACCGCGTCGCCGCCGCCGCCGCCGATGCCGCGCGCCCGGTCCGAGGACGGGATGGGCGTGAAGGCGTGCGGGTGCGGGCCCGGGTGCGCGTGCGCTGGGTGTGTGATCCACAACGCCGGCTCGGCGCGCAGCGGGAATCGGAATACGGGTGGCGAGGGCGGGTGCGCGAGCGAGTCGTGCGGCGGAGCGTGCCTCAACTGCGCGATCCTTGCGCTGCCCGAGTTCGCTGCGGGCGGGAACGGGAACGGGGAAATGGGGAGCGGGTTCCCCGGCGCCGGCGAGCACGGAAGTGGCAACGGCGGCGAGCTCGATCTGCGCGAGTACAACCCCGAGCTCGAGTACAACGCTGACATGGAGCTCGACCTCGCGGACCTCGAGGGGTACGGCGGCGGCGAGCTCGAGGCGTACAGCGCGGACCTGGACTTCGCGAAGTTTGCGGGGGAGATGGAGATGGGGCTCGGGTACAGCCAGGCGGGGATCGACGAGTGGATCCGCGAGGTGTCGGCGATGCCGCCGCCGCCCGCGTCGCCGCTGCCGCCGTTCGAGTTTGGCGGCGGGGGCCAGTCGTCGTCGATCGCCGGTGGGGACGCGCACTTTGGCGGAGGCAACGACCAGCAGTTCGCCATTCCCAACGGCGGAGGGGGCGGGGAGCAGTTCCGCAAGCCCGCCTGGGTGTTTGACCCCGCCTCGCCGCGGCCCTCGCCCGCTGGGCTGACGCCCGCGGGCGCCGAGCAGCACGTGCTCCACACGCACGGCGGGTTCCTCACCGTGCCCGGCCCCGGCGCGCACGCGCGCAGCAGGAGCTCGAGTGACGCGTCGAGCGTGGTGTCGGTGCCGCCGCCGCCGCCTGGCCCTGGTGGGGGAGGGGCGGGTGTGGGCGCGGGGCTGGCGGGACTGTCGCTTGATGCGGGTCGGCCAAGTCCTGATCCTAATTCAGGCACAAATAGGCAGGGAGTGGCGCTATTCGCGCCGCCGGCGTATATGGATGAGCCGATGTTCTTCTATTAGGCGCTGCCCCTCTTCTCCTTTAGTTGACGCCTCCCCGTTCGCTCCTCCCGTCCAATGCCCCCCGCCCCCCTCCTCCCGTCCAATGCCCCCCGCCCCCCTCCTCCCGCCCAATGCCCTACGCCTTCGCCGCACTTTCCCCGTCTTGCCCCGCTGTGCGAGCGCACGACACGGGCCCCGGACCCGCATGCATACGACCCACCGACCCACGAAAACACCATCTTCTTGCTTGCCTGCTTACGACGTCGGACGCTCGCCGACACGCACGCACATTCATAATCATAATCAATCATATCATAACTGTCTGCATCTCAATTTTCTCATCTTTCTTTCTTCGTTACATCTACATCCGCGCATTCATACTTCCTGTCTTCGCCATGCATGATACCGTTCTTGCGTCTGCGTCCCCCTTTCTTTTTTGTATACGTACGTACGATTTAGTCCGCTTGCGCTCCTGTTTCTGTTAGATACGTAGCTAGCTATACTATAATTCGGTGTAGGTAGGCTATCGTCGAGTCTGTCTGTGTGTCTGAAGGCTGAATACATTTCTTGGTTGCGCGATTCATATCATGTGCTAGGCGGGCTTGAGGATTGAATGCTGATGTCCAGTAAGTCCGTGAGTGCGGAAGACTTCCAGATTGGGCCGCTGACAAAGCATTTCGTAGATCTCGCTTTGACCGCCGTCGTTTGTCTCATTTTACAGCATGGCAGACCTTATCGAAGGTTCACATTATTCAGGCGGCACGAAATCACGTTCATGGGTATGACCCCGGGGGTAAACTTCGACCTGTCCGTCTGACGCCGTCGACAAAAACAGGTGTCACGGGACCAGGGTGACACTGCGGGCAATTCCCATAACGGTCAAAATCTAACCGCCACTGTGACGGTTGCCCAACGGTTGCGCACCGGTTGCGCACCGGTAGCTCTTTCTCGGCAGGACGGCAGAAGCTCGGCACGATGTTGGCAGATGATGGGACCCGAAATAACCCCGAATGATCAGGCGTTGATCAGTGCTGCTCTGCTTCCAAACTAGTGCAGGGTATTAAATGAATCCGTAATTTACAACCGAAATATTACATGTAAATTACATGTAAATTACATTTCTTACCAGGGACCCCCAAATTTGGATGTAATTTTTGTGTAATTTTCTTGAGGTACCTCTGTGATTGTCCAGCCAACTTCTAGCACACTCACACAGGCCAGTCCATGCTTATTGACTGCTATATTATGTCTGGAAAGGTCAGCACAAGTTTTTCTGGCGGCAGTATCGCCGGTACTGCCATCTATGATCTGAGCGACGATCGGGCGGCCGCGCGCTGCGCATCAATGATCCCACAATCTGCAGCTGAAAATTAAGTGTACTTTCTCTCTGTTGCCATTCCACCCATGGATAAGGAGCAGTATTCTCTCCTACTAGGCCTGGCCGATGACTTCCTTGATCCTTCAAAGAACATTGGAACTGCCGAACTCGGTGAAGGCCTTGAGGACGTCTGGGGACCGAAAAATTGGGATGATGAAGAGGCAGCACCCTTCAGGAGGTACTTCAGTGATATCCAGAGCTATGAAAATGCGCTCCAGGATGGAAATCCCGATAAAATTGTCAAACCGACGGTATGACCTTCTGGTTCATCTTCGGTGATTGCTCACATTTCTACAGCCGCCACCATTCCCTGGAGACGATTCCATGGATGTTGATGGGCAGCCCGAGGCATCTACGCAGCTATCCAACGATACACTCCAAGCCTCGACCCTCAGCATACAGGCAGAGCGAGCGGCACGACTCATTAATAACGTATCTCCCCGCCAGAATCTGAAGCAGGGCCGCACGCTCATTGACCTGAATGCACGCCTCGTCATTGAACGTAGAGTTACGGATAACAAAACAGTCTTGTACTGCATTGGCTGTCTCAAATCATCTGCCAACAAAGCCACGGACCGTTTGCACAAGCATGCGATGACTTGCAAAGTTTGTTCTTTTCTTTTGATCCGTGATACCAAGCCTAATGAAATGCTCGGTAGGAGCTTGCGCGCGACTTCCCGAATGAAGCCAAGGAGGTTCGAACTGCAATGGAGAATAAGTCTACTCCGATTGTTCTGGAAAACAACGGCAAGGGTGCGCCGCGTGTACGCGGTAATCCGCTCGCCCATAAAGCCGCTGATCCCTACCATAAATGTGCCCCCGTCGATGGCATTTCCCCACTTGGGCCCAGAACTTCATCTACTTCGTCTACTTCAACTCCTGAACCGTCCTCGACCCCTGCAACCCCTGCTCCGATTAATAGCACCTCTGCCTCCGGGCAACGAACTTTAGAAGACAACTGGGGGGGAAGCACAATTACCGTGACCCGGCAGGCGACAATCGACTATTTTCTGCTGCGCATGATCATCTGTTGTGCTCTCGCATTTAGCCTTCTTGATAACGGATTTTTCATCGATTTTTGTCTTGCCATGTACTGTGCATCCACCTTCCAGGTTTAATCCGTTCCTGATAGTTCTCTAGGTGCCCCAGTTACGCTGTTCCCGACCGTTCCTCTTTCTTCATTAAACATATTGCCGCGGAAACTGCCTACGTCCTCAAACTGCTCAAAGTTTTCCTTGCACAGTTTATCCATCTTACTCTATCGTTCGATGGATGGTCTAGTAAAAATAGCGACGAAATCTACACAGTTCACATCACCACACCAAATCGAATGTCCTTTCTCGTCGAAGGCCTGGTGTTGACCGGCATTTCAACCAGTGGGGAGAATATTTTCAACCGTCTGCTCGCTGTGAGCTGCTTTCATTCATTACATATTATTTCCTGACTCGTCACAGGTTTTGGCACTGTACGTTGCAGCGAACTTTTCTCTCGTTGTTTCGGACACCAACAAGAATGTGAAGAAATGCCGCGCCCTCATCTGTGCAAAATTCCCTTGGATACTTAACTGCCCCGATCCGTGTCATCAGTTGAATCTTCTTGCGAAGGATTTGGTCCTTGGCTCTAAGACCTATCCGAAAATCAAGGCATTCAGCAAGGTGCGTCCGAATCCCGTAGTTGCCATCATCTAAACCCGCACTTTTCAGGTCATGGTCATTGTGAATGCCCTCACAAATTACTTTTCTCATAGCAACTACGGCAAGCATCACCTCAAATACGCCATGAAAGACGCAAAGGATCGGCGGGGTATTGAAGCCGGGGGTGCAACACGTTTCTCTACATTTGCGACTCATTCTAGCAGTGTTTTGCGTTGCCTTCCATTCATGGAACAGTGCTATGCGGGCGGTGCAATTCCCTTCGATACCAAAGGCGTACGTGCTGTTTCTAGCATGCTGCATATACTGAAATGTTCCATTTCTAGACGAAGCACCTCCGCAAGTATGTTCAAGCTGGCTCCGACGAAAACAGTACCTTTCGCACGGAGCTCACTCAAATTGGACGCCTGCTCAACCCCATCGCCCGCGCACTCAAAACCCTGGAGGGACAACAGGTTACATGCTCCGATGTTTTCTTTATTTACATTGGTCTTGCCGTCGCATTCCAGCGTGCATTTAGTGATCCAAGTGCGTCCTCCTTCTGTCTTCATTGATTTACATGCTGCCATCAGCCGAATCCTTTTTTGTTTCTCATCAAGCCGAAACGTTCGCGGCGTTTGACCGGCGCTTTAACATCTTCATGAACGATTGTACCCTCGGCATGTTCCTCCTTTCATATTTTCTTGACCCAAGTAAGTTTTCCATGTTTTGTACTGAGGAGTATCGGCTGAGAACTCCACGCAAGTTTATTATTCCGACATGGCCCTCGAATTGAACTTACCTCCACGCTCCCAATTCTCAAAGGAAACTGCACCGCAGATGGCCCGTGATCTCATCAGGTACGCCCGATGCATGCTCGCCAATGAGCAGCTTCGTGAGCAGGAAGGTGGGCCGGAGGAAGGCGAAGTTCTAGTCAAGCAGCTCATCGGTAATCACTTCCATTTTATTTGAACGCATGTTCTAATTCTAATTCTGATTCACAGCGTACATGTATCGGGAACCCCCTTTCAACGATCCCTGCACCGAACCTATCTTCCGCCTATCGTGGTGGAAGGCAAGAATGAACAATTCAGATGCCAATCAGATCGCCGTGAGTCCTTCAACCCTCTGTTCTACATAACTCTCGTCAACATCTTGCCTAGAAACTTGGTGTTAAACTGTTCAGCGTCTCCGCGTCGGAGATGTGCGACGAACGCACTGCGTCGAAGATGGCTGCGTGGAGCACAGCAAAGAAGAATGGTCTCTCCGCAGACAATATTATCAACATGGGGATTCTCGAGAAATACTGGAAGTACGGCTTCAGCACCTCCAGTATTTACAATCACACATCCCGGCTCGCACTGGAGACCTTCGATGAGACTACTGCACCGCCAACGATCCGAAACCTTCCTGCTCCGACCCTGCAGGATCTTCTCAACCCGATTCCATTGGCTCCCGATCCATCTGAAGCCACTTTATTCAACAATCCCGATCCATACGGTCATAAGGCTCTCGAGGAGGATGATGACGACTTGGATGTGCAGGAAGGGACCGTTACTATACGTTCATTTGATGCACATCGTCTCGCCATCGAGGTACTTGTCAATCTCGAAGCTCCGGCCCTTGTCGCTCGTTTAACCCCAGCCAACGCGAAGAAGCCGACCGCGGAGGCTTCCACCGACCACAGCCTCACAGCTGCTCCTCAGAAGGAGAAGTGGAGTGCCAGCAGCGCATCCTGGGGCAACACCGATGGTGGATGGTAAAATTTACGTATAATTTACATAGTTTACAAAATTTACAACCGTTTTTTACCGTAAATTACGGTAAAAAAATTCGGGCCTGCGGCGCTGTAAATTACTGTAAATTACAGGCCTCTTTTAAGATACGAGGACCCCCCAGAATTGATACCGTAATTTACATCCCGGGTTGGAAATAATACCCTGCACTATTCCAAACCCTCTCAGGCCTCTGTGGTGATAAAATTCATGCCGCAAAACAATAGGGCCTTAGTTTTTGTGCTACTCACTTCCTGACTTCTTGTCAGCCAGTTGAATAAAAATGAAGGAAGTACCTAAGTTCTAACGAATAAGAAGACGATCCGTGGGCGTATCATGTGAAGCGTATTCATAATCTATATACACTGGGGGCATGATGTGATCTGCCAGCCTGGCAGATGTGCGGCAGATGGCGGGCAGATACGAAAACCGCCCGACAAATGCCCATTATCTGCCGCGCCGGCAGATATTGGGCAGATATCAAATCTACCCGATATCTGCCCACCGGGCAGATTTTGAGATGTCAGACTGCCTCGAGGCAAGACTTGCTGAAAAAGGCTATAAAGACAAGCAGCTGACCTTTACGGGACCCCCTTGACCCAAAGCAGTCAAGGCGATGCAGCGCACCAATGTTTCGCATTTCGCATGGGGTGAACAGCGTGCAAAAAAGAAAGCCTTCACTGTCAGATCAAAGTTGCAGACCGCACAGACAACCGAGTTCCACATGCACACTTGGTGGGGGTCGCATGATCTGCAAGTAACCGACATCGTATTTTTCTAAGGGCAAGCAACAGTGAGTTCACACCTCCAGCACTGCACGTTGCGCCAGACACGAATTTGCGCGTGCGGAACGGGCGCAGCTGTGAAGGCTCAGCACGCGTGGAAGGGATCAGTGGGGTGTCGTGAGTGCGACGGCAGGACAGCGCACAGCTGCATTGTCGCTGGTGTATGCACCAGTCAGCAGAATGGTCGCTATGGATTGCGCGCGCATGGAGAACAGCGCTTAACGCTTGTGGTGAGGGCAAAGCAAACAAACCAGGAAAGATGTGCACCTAAAAAGGAAAAGGAAAGCCGCTGCGTGCTTGCGGCCATCCCGGATCACCCAGCCAGCAGATTGGCGGAGTTCGTTGGTGGCCCAGGCGGCGTTCTGTTGTTGGTCGCCAGCGCGGTGGTGAGCGCGGTGAGCACAGGACGGGAATACCGAGGTCTCGGCCGTGTCACCAACGACTGCGAGTTCGTGGTGAAGGAAGTCAGCGGGCACGGAAATAAAAAGAAAAAAAGCCTAAGAGTCACCTCAACACCTAATCCGAGAGTTGGGGCACGGGAGGTGCTTGCGAAGAGGGAGGGCGCGGCCGGCAGATGTGCAACACACACGAGACCAGAGGGGCGGGACGCGCGCGACGGCGCAGTATGCACAGGAGTGATGAGTGCGGCGCTGGACCGTGTCGTCGGTGGCGCGCACGTTTTCTTCGCAGACGTAATTTGGCGGTGGTAAATTGAGGGCACCTCGAGCGCCACGCGCTCACGCAGAAGAAGGTGCAGAGAGGTCGATGGTGCGCACCACCGCGGCGGTTGATGATGCCGGCGAGGAGCTGGCAGCATTGGGCAGCGTGCCGCTTGCTCACGTCGATGATCTTCGGTGCAAGCTTGAGCTGCTTGCTGTCGTCGGTGGGGCGGTCGCGGGCGGGGAGGGCAAGGGCGGAGGTATGTATATATAGTCATCGTAGCCGCATAACAGAAACCAGTGGACGTGCTGTCGAGCAGCTCCTGGACGTACTCCGCGGCGTGGGAGGACGAAGAGACCCGGGTACGAGTCTTGCAACACGTTGAGGATGTGCTTGGCCCTCTTCAGCGCCTGTTTCGCGTGGCGACAAACAAACGATGGTGTCCGAGACCTTGCACGTGCCAAGTCTGCACTTCTGTGGCTATGCTAGTAGCTACAGAGATGCAGCTTTTGAGTCACACGGGCTAAAAAAAAAGCGGGGGCTGCTCGCCGCGTAGCCGTGACGTTGAAGACTTTGCTCTCTTCGCGGACATGGGCGCCGCGCGCGCAGTAGTGAAGAGGGTGGGCGGGGTGGGGATACTTTCAGCGAGTGCAGCGGGGATCATCTTGTGTTAACGAGCGGAGTGCGGTGATGCGAGGACACCGGTGGACGCAACTGCGCTCGCATGCCTGTAGAGTGTGGAATGCAGTCTGAGGTAAAAGGATGTCAAAAAAACGAACAAAGGGGGCAATAAAAAGTAAAAAAAAAAGGACACACTGATAACACAAACTATCAACTCCAGCTCCCACGCATTCAAGCTCAAGTTTCAGACGGCCGGACTCGGACGGGGGCTTGGGAAGGCGTCGGGGGCAACGATGGAAGGGAAAAACAGGCAGCTTGATGGCGACGGTACATTCAGCCTGGCGACCAACACGATCATCGACAGCCTCAGCGAGGGATTGGCGCAGTGAGAGGGTACTCAGGCACGGGTCTGGTTAGTGTGACGTGAGGTGACCCTGGGTGCCAGGAAGTCAGAGAAAAAGGGCAGTAGGTAGGAAGGCACATACCATGGACTCGGAGGCGATCGAGGGAGGGTACAGCGATGCCCAGCGGTCAGTGGTTTCTTCGCGCGGTTGGGGTGTGCACATTTGGTGCATAGGCTTGCGTTGTCGGTGGTGCCCACGGCGAGGGATGACGCGCTTGTTGTACTAATAATACCAATACTAAATCAGAAAGAAAAGAAAAAAAGCACTAAGATACCCAAAGGAAAAAAGACGCTGGGACGCCGCTCGTCGCTCGACGTGTTCGCGGGCAGTGCACAAATCTGCCGAACCGACAGGCACGCGCTGGCGAGCACGGTCGGCGAAGATTGTTGAGAATGTGGTGCGGGCGGAGTTATTGCCAAGTGCCAAGTGCGCCGTCCGGTCTTGCCTCAGCGCAGGGATCTTGCTCAGTCACGTACCGAGCTGTTTCGCTTGGCCGCGACCGTCTGGATTTGTATGCGACCAGCTTTCGGAATGGGATCTCGGTGGAATATTGTACCGATCTAGAGCGGCCAGGTACCTCAGATTCAAAGCATTGCGGGCAACGCTATCAACCATCCGTCAACGTGCAGAGAGGAGAGAAGGAAAGATTTTGCCATGGCGTCGGGCTTGCCGCATTGTTTGGTTCCCATAGATGACACCTTCCAAATCAAACAGCCGCACTCTTCCTCTTTTAGACATTTGAGTCCTTCGTCTAATCTAAGTACTCCGGCGCTCACCTCTTTATTCGTCCTCGGTTTCCGCATCGTTGCGCTGAGATTTTACGCCTCCCCCTTCGCTCAAATCCCTGGCCTTCCCTTTTTCACGGCTCTGCAAAGCCTCGGAGATGTATTCGACTTTCAAGCCGCACTCTGGATTTTACCTGTGGACTCTTGACCATATTCTGAAGGGGACGCTCTCTCAAGTTCGCGCCTTGAATATTGCACGTAGAAGAGCCGGTCCGCTGGAGTATCGGAGGCTCAAGAAGGTGCGACATCGACAGCAAGATCGCGAAGCGGAAGCGCGAGTATTATCTCATGGAGCAGCTGAAGTGGATCACGTAGCTCGGGATGGAGTCAGCCGGGAAAGACCGCCTACTTGAGCCCGCGGCAGCGCTCCGCATGCCCGAGGCCGTGCGCAAGCTGCTTGACGAAAAGCTGAGCAAGCTCATTGGGCTCGAACTCGCCGCGTCCGAGGCGAACGTGACGCGCAACTACCTCGAGTGGCTCACCCAAGTTTGTTTTCCTACTCTCTCACTAACGTCACGGCGTGTGTAGATTCTTTGGGAGCAGCACTCACGCGAGAACTTCCACGCGCTCCATGGCCACAAATCTACAAGTTGACATTATCAAAGTCCGTCCGTACGTCCGCGACCCGGCTCTGCTCCGTCGTGTCCGATCCATGTGTGTTTCCTTCCTCTTCCTTGTTCGCCGTCTGACGGTTGTTCTGCAGGTCAGCGCACTCTGCAACGGCATCGACAGCGGCACAGTGTCGCCCTTTGTCGTCTTCAATTCTGCCGACAACACGGACAAGAACGCATAATACCACGACTTCCGCTTCTTCACCAACGTCTCCGCAGCCTGACTGGTTCTTTGAGAGAAATTGCGCCCGACCACGCACCGTACGTGCCCCTCCTGCAGCGCGTGCTCAGCCGCCTGCTCAGCCGGCTCGTGCAGTTGTACGCCTCCGTGTGTAGTGCGTTCGTCACGGAGCTCATCGCCCCCTGCGCATGCTGCCGAAGAAAACGCCGGCAAGGGTGTGTTCGAGCCGGAGCAGGTCGAGAGCTACATCATGGGCTACGGGCCGCGTGGCTAGTTGAGCGTGCGCTGCGGCCACGCGGCCGGGAGCACCGCGCCCGTCGGCGACGGGTTTGGTGACGCGCTTGACGAGGCGCGCCTGCCCGTGACGCCAACTCAGGCCGCAAGTGTGAGGGCGCCGTGGCATCGCGGAGCTGGTTCACATGCGGCTCGGGAGCGTCGCACGCGGTCTACTCGCACCCCCTACCACAGGAGCAAGAGAATTTTGCGGTACTGGACGGTGGTGCAGACGGAGCGCAAGACGTTACGGCCGTTGGCGGCACGCCCACCGACGAGGGCGACCTCGATGCAACGACCTCCATCGTGCATGACCACAACGCCGTATCGCTGGAAGAACGAATCTTACTTGCAACCGCCTTGAATACTACAACCCGGAGAAACGATATGGAGGGAACAAGGTCTCGACTAAGTAGATATGAAAAGGGCGAGGGGGTCTGAGAGAGCCCACAAATTGTACGCCGACGAATGGAGACGCAACGCGTGGACGGAAGCGGAATATCGAGACACTGGGTACATGCTGGCAATGGCACACCCGGTCCGCAAGAAAATCAGATGAAGAACCTCGCTGAATGAAACAGGACTCGCAACAAGGAGCTACAAGGAGTTTGAGTGAACGTACACAATTCCTTGTTGGTTGAAGGCACAATAATACCCAGTGGGTGAGGATCCAGTTCGTTGGTGATGCAGCCACCAGCTCAGAACCTCCGTTTTCAAGTTCCATACCGCAGTGCACAGCCGCGCACCGCGCGGACGTTTTCGTCGTCCGAAAGCACTGTTTCGCCCGCGTCGTACTCGTAAGAGGTACCGTTCTGTGTCCGGTGCATTTTATCCATGAAATCAAGGACATTTTTTGACTGCCCTCCTCGCGTCAAATTCGAGCCTCTCTTCACCGCCGCCACCTGACCCACCGCGCCGCGCCGTCACATTCGGTTCTAAGCGCCACTTCCCCGTCCTCCGTGACTGCACGCGGTTTGCGTAAATCAAAAGCTGAACATCTATTGAAGATCAGCATCGGAGAACCAAAAAAA
Source organism: Mycena maculata (assembly GCA_029448575.1). NCBI lineage: Eukaryota > Fungi > Basidiomycota > Agaricomycetes > Agaricales > Mycenaceae > Mycena > Mycena maculata. The sequence goes on along the minus strand of JARJLG010000273.1, from coordinate 85,251 downwards.
AACGAAGTATTTGACAAGAGATGCCGAGCATTCAAACAGAGAAACCCACAATAAACACATCATAGCATAGCAAGAGAGAGACTCACGAGAAGAGCAAGAAAGACGTGTTGCGCTGAAAGAAAACGCGTCACTGGGTGAATTTCATTAAAGGTACTATATGTATGTATGGCGTTCACTTTGCTCACTTGGTGAATTTAATAAATCGCGTACATTTTTGATTTCGCGCACACTTTTTTCGATTCGCACACGTTTTCGCACTTTTCACGCATGCTTTTTTGTTCTCTCGTGCGCACCTTTTTCGGCCGTCTTTCGCACAATATTTATCTCCTGCGCGACCCATGATCAATATAATCGGGATAGGATAATTTTTTGCGGGTCGGAGTCCCACACCGGTTTGAACATTGTGCGTAACAGCATTTCCTCCTGGACAAATCTCCCCGGCAGCCACTGGCCATAACCAGCAACCCAAGCGGATGATCTTGGAATGCTTCTGCAGACTAAGATTCATTATCCCAAACGCTCCAAAAAAAATAATACCTCCTGCCATCAAGACGGTGCAGCCGTGGGCGCGCAGATTCGGGGACCTTGGCGCAGTCGTGGAGGTGCGAGCAAGGCCATGAAAGATGCGGTCCGTAAGTTAGATTGAGCCAATCGGTCAAGATTCCAGTCAATTGGACTTACATCCAGAAAATCTCGACGCAAAAACATCCGTGTGTGGACTCGCCATTCCTTGCATCGCCAGCGCCTTTAATACACATTGGTATAACATCCCGACGATCCAGATGGTGAGTGAAATCAAGTGAATGGATGAATATTTCAAAAAACTCGACTTACATTTGTTTTCGTCCTAATCTGGAATAGCTCCCGGCAAAGACATCGGCGTAAGCGCTCGTCTTTGCTCGGAGCGACGACGCCTTCAATCCACGTCAGGAGGACGTCCTGACGATCCAAATTGTGAGTGAGATCAGGTCATTCGGCCAATATCTGAATGAATTTGACTCACATTTGTACTCGGCCCAATTAGGAAAACCTCGTCGATAAAACATCGATGTGCGAACTCGCTTTTGCTCGGAGCGCCCGCACCTTTAATACATCAGGATAACATCCTAAAGTTCGAAATGGTGAATGAGCCTCGGACAATCAGTTGAGATTTGAACTTGAATGACTTTGATTCACATTTGTATTCGGCCCAATTGGGAAGACCTCGCCGATAAAACATGGACGTGTAGGCTCGTCTTTGCTGAGCGCCGGGGCCTTTAATACACGACAGGAGGGCATCCTAATGATCCAGATGGTGAGCTAATGGACCGGAGAAGAAGAGTCCACGCCATTTTCGTTACTTCGTTACTTCGGCTAATGCTGTGAAACTTCGTAACTTTGATGGGAAGTCGTGTAAATCTGCGAAAGTTCGTGAGTTTGTTGGCTTTCTATGGAACTTCGTGAGTTGGTATTCTGGGCTTGTTGAACGACGCCCCCTCGGCACATCACGGAGTGATGGGGTGCCGAGTTGGCCGGTTAGGTTTGGGGCCCGTTAGTTGGAGACTATCTATCGACTATTGTGCTCACCAGAATTGATTGAAGTTCATGGGTGTGACTTTGAGAATGAACCAGGGACACATTGTACTCGCACGACGGCACGCCAATGAAACGCATGGCCAGGTCTCGACTGATTCCGAAAGGCAGCATCTTGAGTTCCGGATCCGGATGCAGGGTTACCGCCTGCTCTTTCTGGAGTTTCTTCCATATCGGCAAGGCACTTGCGGTGGGGAAAAGGGTCTCAGGGGTGTGGGTGATTTGACCGTGAGCTCAGCCTGCAAACTCCGCGTGGATCGGGGGATCAAGTTGGCGAATCGGCTGGGAATTGAGGACTCTATCGTCTGGATGAATTGTAGTACTTTTTCAAAGATGAACGCAGGATAGGGACTCGCGGAGATCTTTGCCGTCCCGCAGAACAACAGACGCCCCGAGTTCGTCGGTCGCCAAATCATCCCGAGCCTTACAAAAAACGTGTCAGCAAAGGTATTTGGCAATATTTGATTATTCTTCTGCTGGTTTCTCCGCAGAGGCCCAGGTCAGATCCTTTAAGCACAGAAACGGGCAGGAAAATTGTCAGAGAGAGAAAAAGAAAACAACTCACGAAAAAGGACGAGAAGAAATACGTGTGTCGCGCTGAAAGAAAACGGAGAAAACACGTTCCGCACGATGTGCTGAGTCCGGACCGACTCTTTCGCAACTTTCGCACAACTTTTGCCCACTTTTGCACATTTTCGCACACTTTCGCAACGATACGGATGAATGCGCGAGACTTGAGTAGCTTGAGAGTATTGCTTGAGTGAGACTCAGAGAATCGGTTGATATTTGAATGAATCCGACTCACGATTGTATTCGGCCCAATTAGAAAAAACCTTGTCGATAAAACATCGACGTGCGGACTTGTCTTTGCTCGGAGCGCCGAGGCCTTTAATACACATAAGGATAACATCGTAAGGTTCGAGATGGTGAGCGAGACTCGGACAATCGGTTGAGATTTGAATGAATGTGAGTCACGTTTGTATTCGGTCCAATTGGGAAGACCTCGCCGATAAAACATGGACGTGTGGGCTCGTCTTTGCTCGGAGCGCCGGGGCCTTTAATACACAACGGGAGGGCATCCTAATGATCCAGATGGTGTGTGTGAAATCAAGTCAATCGATGAATATTTGAATGCATTCAACTTACTTTCGTATTCACCCAATTAGGAAAATTTCGCCAATAAAACATGGACATGCGGACTCGTCTTTGCTTGGAGCGTCGGGGCCTTTGATACACGTCAGGGGAACGTTCTGAAGGTCCGGATTGTGAGCGAAATCAAGTCAATTGGCGAATATTTGAATGAACGGGACTTACTTTCGTATTCGTCCCAATTAGGAAAACCTCGCCAATAAAACCTCGCCGTGCGGACTCGTCTTTGTTCGGAGCGGCCCGGCCTTTAATAAACGACGGGAGGGCATCCTAAAGATCCAGGCGGTGAGTTATTTTGTCCAAATCGGCCAATACTTGAATGAATTCGACTTACTTTTGTATTCACCCAATTAGGACAACCCTCATCGATAAAACATCGACGTGTGGACTCTCGTCTTTGCTCGGCGCGTCAGTGTCTTCAATACACGTCAGTGAAACGTTCTGACAGTCCAGATGGTGAGTTATTTTGTCCAAATCGGCCAATATCTGAATGAATTCGGCTTACATTTGTATTCGTCCCAACTGGGAAAACCTCGCTGATAAAACATCGACCTGCACACTCGTCTTTGCTCAGAGCATTGGAGCCTTTATAACGCATCAGGAAAACGTTCTGAAGGTCCAGCTGGTGAGTTAAATTATCAATTGGCCAATATTTGAACGAATATGACTTACTTTTCGGTCCCAGTGCAGAATGCTTCCACCAATAAAACGTCGAAGCTTAAAAGCCCAGAATTCCAAGGAAAGAGGCAATGAATGCTCAAGAGCCACTGGAAGGTAGCACAGGGTGTTGGTGCGTTGGAGAGTAACAAACGCGTCGCGTTGATCAACACGTGATCACTTCACTTTCTCTTGTCGCCGCGTTTCTCGTTGCGTTGCCACATGCCATCGCCCGCCGCTTTGTCTTACCATCAAATGAGGCCGAAAGGCCCTCATTGTCCCAAGCAGCCGTGTTTGGTTTTGTTGAGCTTCCCCAGGTGTATGCTGCTCAAAGCTCCCTGTTTGAGGTCTCGTGTCCCAGATCATGCTACCATTTCCCCAACCAATTTTGCAAACAAACAAGGCCGACAATGCGACTTTGGCGCTACTTAATAGGCAAAGGTCGAGGAACTGCATGAACAAGTCTATCAACCACCATGATCGATAAGTAAGTGATTTGTTAGAAAACGCCGGTCACGGTCTCACAGGTTGCGGACGTGAATGAGGCCAACGACGAAGGGGCCACCTTTCTCTGGCGCCGATATGTGCTGGTCGAGCGCGGGACTGGCGCTGGTGCTACACGACTACCGCAATTCATTCGTGCAGCCGATCCAAAGGAGCCACTCACAAGTCCAAACCAAAATCTGGATTGAAAAGTTTGTGCAAGCCCGCGACGAATACAAGTGAACGGCACCAACAATCCCAATGTGCCCTTCTCGGCAGGCACCACGCCCTTCTCTTCCTCTCTCGTCCCTGTCCCCATCCCCGCCTCGGACATAACCGGTTTGCCTCTGGGACCGAATCCGGTTTCACCAACGTGTATGTTCAATAACGGGGTGTCCCTGTCGCTTTCGTTTCAGTACAGGTGCGTTTTATTACTCTCTCGTAGATTTTCCGAGTCCAACAATAATACAGCCAATGGATTTCTATTTGAATCCCTGTATCGATGCGCCACCAAGTCATTCTCCGAGTCGAGCACTGTTGCGGGCTTTGGATCTCAATGTCGCAGTATACCTCCATGTGGAGTCCTCAGCCACCGAAATTATTATTAACAGAACTGGAACTGCTTACGCCAATGTGCGAGCGCTGAAGGATATCCATTTGGTTTTCAAAACTGTTCAAGAGTTGACTGCTCTGGCCATGTTAGATGGGCTGGATACTCGTGATTGGTCTTCACAAACGGTGCGGTTATGCGACCCCTATGTTTTGCCGTTGCTAATGCCCGCCTAGGTCTCGATCAATTTAGCCTTGACGACTCTTGGCTACGTAGGCAGTTACCTGGGTTCTTTTAGAGCTTTCGAGAGCGGCATTCACCACCGTGTGCACCTCGCCCAGCTTCAGTGTGAACAGGACATACCACGTATCGAACAACTTGCAATGGTTCTCCGGCAGTCTATATTACTGGTAAATCACCTCTTAGTCGTCTGATACAGGATACCGATAGCCTCCCAGGTCGCCACATGTTTTGCTTCAAGCTTCGATGATCCCCTCCCTGTGTCAGACCCCATTGACAAGGACATCCGGAATTCTCTAAACCAAACTCTCGTGTTTGTTGAGCGCACGAAAAGCCAGCCTTTCATGCATGCCGTTCAAAACCATCTTTGCCCGCACCTCCAGCGCTTTACTTCCCAGCGACATTCTCGCCAACGTAGCATCGCAGATCTCGGTTCTTGTTGGATCGCCCTCAGCTGTACCATCTTCGATCTCTTCGTTCCCGATGCCCCTGTGGATCCTGCAGCTATTCAAAACTGTGCAACAGGGTTTTGGAAGCAGCAGGAATCGCTGTTGAGAGAGCAGATTATCCTGCACTCACATGCGGAGTATTTAACGACGGGTAATTTAGAGAACGTCGTTATAGACTGCCTCCGGGAACAGTTGGAAGAAGTTCTAGGTCGACTACGGGTCATCCCTGCTCTTCCTCTGCGAGATAAATGTATCCCAGCTGCATATGTTCTGGTCCGAAGTTATCCAATTCTAAAATCAAACCATCTCGCCAGCCAAGATAGACGCGCTAATCTCCTTGCTCGGAAACTCCGAGGAAAAAAACAATATCCGTGCACGAGAAGATGTCTATAAGGCCGAAAAAGGCAATGTGTGTTCAGCACGAAAGACCGAGAATATAATTAAAACCGGAGTAAAGGCTGCGCTAGGTGCATGGGGAGGAATGAGAGAGAGTGGGATTGCACAAAATGGAATGAAAACGACAGGTATCGGGCGGCAGAGACACGAGCAAGGCGAAAGAAATGACGCCAACTGCTCGAGCTTCTCTGCTACTACCCGTGGACTGGAAGTGTCGATCGAGGCGAGGTAATTGAGCAGACCAGAGCGATATTCGGACTTGTGAGTCGCCCACTGAAGGTATTAAGTCAACATACCTTCATAGTATACCTTGTTGGACAGGCACAGCACTCTTGAACAAGTTGAACCCGAAGTACAAGTCAATGATGAATGAATACGTGAATGACTGTGGTCAACATACCTTCAATTGCATTCAAGATGTTGAGTTCAGCTTGGAAGTAAAAGGTTCTGAGAAGTTGAATGAAGATTGGATATCTATGCATCCTGTAGACGACCAAATCAAAAATATAGAATACAAAATACGCCATACCTGGTTTTAAACGAACATAGTCTCCGTGTGTCAGAGAATGTATTGATGAAGGGAGGACGGACCTGACACCACTCGAGCATAGCCTCTAGCTCGGTGCTTGAAGGGTCGCATTGAACTAGTTGAGTGTCAGTGATACAAACACGTCAATTTGAAGGATCACTGAAGGTATAATAAATACTTTCGGGGAATTGAGCTTCAAGTGTGTTCGCAAAATCGTTGGCTCACCCGGATCTAATGAATGAGTCAGTAACATCGATAAGATATACGAACAAGATCCACCTCTACCTGCCTTCGGAAATTCGGCCATTGCTTCGGTGCTTGAAGGAACTCAGGGCAGTCTGATACTGTAAATCAAGCCCGAGTCGGGACGAATGGAAGTAAGGTTGAATCGAAGACTTACCTGTAGTAGTCGAAGTTCAAATCCGGCCCATAGTCAAACAGGGATCTATCTGATGAGGGCAGAGCACATTTGTAGAGCGCGGTAGCAAGGGTCAAGCAGTGCAATTATGCATCGCCGTTGTTCGCCTCATCCGAGATCCTTCGTGATGAAACCGTGCTTCTATCTTCGGTCAGACCCATAAATTCTCGCGAGCATTTGCAGAAGATCTTGGTTGGACAGCGGACATGGTGGAAAAAGTGTAGAGAGGAAATGTATGGTCCCTTTACCACGGAAGGCGCGGGCAACGAAACGAGGGCCGAGGAACAAATGTGATTGAGTCCGGAAGTCGGACCGGGTTCTCACCCATCACCTGCGGGCCTTGTTGTGCTAGGCGCCTATTTCCTTGTAACTTTTGACACTCACGAGTCAAGACCAATTCACGAACAAATCTCATTCGACTCACAGGCCAACCGGTCAATCTCATTGCCTCGACATGACGTGGGACACGGACATGGTCCCGCTCGAAGATATCAAGCCCGCCAAGCCCTCTTCTGCACATGGTCTGATTGCTTAAGCTTGTATCCCTTCATTAGGCTTCAGGCTTCTTCTCTGAGAGTGTACCTGCATCCAAGACTCATCGATATGTCAAGCATGGGTACAGTATTTTACCCCATCTTGTACTGCCTCGTCGGGTTTCTTTTCGGTCAGTCGTTTTTCTGTTTTTTTTTCTTCATGCCTTCCCGCTGACTTCTACACAGCGGGAACTCGCGCAGCCACGAGCCCGGAGATCATGTACGGCATATGTGCAAGATCTTCCCCTTGTATATTTCTTCGAGTTGTGTGCAACGACTTCGCCACAACAATCACACAAGCACGCCGCGGCCGCCCAGTTTCCATCGTGTCATGACCCGACCATGTGGAGGTCAATATTGGTGCATGCCGCCGAGAGGCCTGTTCCGATGCATGTTTTGTTTTCCGATCTCGTTGAAATTGTTTTGACTGGTCCGTCCAGTCCCACCTCGCCCCGACTGCCCGCTGCCATTACGTGCAACAACACCGATATACGTAATGTCCTCGCCCTCAAGATTGTTCCGATGCCCAGCGCCACCTGATGCATTGCACGAGCACGTCCTCCCATTCGTGTGCATCCCACCCACCATGGCGCCGCTCTGCCTCATGGGCTTGCTTGTTCGACGTGATGCGCCTCGCCCACGGGATCCCGCGCCATTCGCACCGTACTGATGCGAGCCACATACGCACCACTGTCACGGATCCACTCTCGGCGTTGCGTGTGCCGCTGCTAGTGCTGGCTGCTCAACACCCTATACTTAGCGTGGGCACCACCAAGATACTGATAATCCCTGTCCTCGCTCGCCAGTGTCATTTGCCGACGTGCCTGTCCGCTGGCAGTTCTGTGCGCTGCCCGCTACACCGCATCGGTCAAGCCACGCCCGGCAAATTTTCTTTCGGGTGAGGAGTGACTTGGGTTTTTTCTTTTCTCTTTCTGATTTCTGCCTCAGGGTGGGTGCTGTTGGCGACACAGCCACAAGCCTAGAGATCTTGCACGTGCAAGGTCTCTACTACTAGCCTAAGCTAGTACTACGTCCCACAAGGGCCCCCGGGGATCCACCAACTACGCCAGACCCAGACTCAGACTCAGCGATGAGTTGCGCCAGAGTCGAGCCCAGCCGAGCGCAGGTGCTTGGTTGCGCCAGAGTCGGTTAGGGCGGATCAGACTCGGATCTGCGCTGATAGCTGATTTATTGATCCCCAGATTGCTTGTGTGCGCCTGGCCTACCGGGGGAGAGGCTTAATTTCATAGAGAAAGCGCCAACGAGTCTTTAGCGTGCCGACCTGAGATGCCCCGGCTTGGGGGACCCCCCGAGCGCAGCGAGGGAGGGGAGGGGCATCGAATGGTCAGTACTCTTGGCGCACACTCCGAAATGCCGAGTTCATTATTATTTTGTGAATTTTACTCTTGCAGCGCATTTCCTAGTAATTGTAGTGTAGTACTTGAATACTATTCCTGAAAGTACACCATCATGCCAACAGTTGCCGTGAATTGATTGCCGAGCATCACTAGCGCCAGACTGGATCGACTCTGGCGCAACTCATTCACTTTAGCCGACGAGTCTGAGTCCGGGTCTGGCATTGTTAACACATCCCCAGGGCCCCCCGACGCTGGTCGTCATTCGCACCCGTCGTGCTTCTCGCCACAGGCTCCCGGAAGGGAATCTTACGGCACACGCCGGGGGGCAGGGCTCGAGTCGAGCGTGCACCACCGTGCTGGCATTTCCTCACTTCGTCTGCGCGGGTGCTCTCCCCACGCTCCCCTGTAGTACTCAGCAGCGCATCAACGCCAGCCGCATTCGCACCGTGGCCACGGATCTGCGTGACACGTAGCGTGTGCTGCTGCTGGTGCTTGCGTTATTGCCCTCTGATAGCAAGCGCCCCGTTTCACAGATGGGGGTTTCACCACATCCCCGACCAGTCTCAGCTGAAGACCTGTTAATTGTGTCCGTCATCCGTCCAGCTACGTCCCGATGTTATCTTCCTTATTTTCGGTGAGTGTCTTTACTCTTTACTGCTTTCGTGCTGACTTTTCACTCAGGGTAAGAGGTTGTTGGTGACACAGCCAGCGCAGAGATCTCGCATGTGCCTCTGTGCTACATCCACAAGCACGATTAGCCGTTGCGCACACAATCCCCAGCCGCTGCCGCTCATCACCAACAACGCAAGCCAGCCCCGTGAAAAGACCCGCGTGTGGCGCCCTTGCCCACGCCCCTGCCGTCCTGATTCCATGCGTCAGAACCAACCACTCGCCGGCCTTGCCTTCCCTCCTTGTGAGACCGCCTTGCGTGCAATCTCCGCATCCGCAGCACAAGTCCTTTCTGAAGACTGTGCTCTCGTGCACAGACGAAAGGGCCCGTGTGTGTCCAACTCCGCGCCAAGGCCAACTTCAGGACCCGTGCCACATCTGTTGCATGCCCAAGTCCAAGCGTGCGACGATGGTGGGGACGTACTGGATGGCGCCCGAGGTCATCAAGCAGAAGGAGTACGGCACCATGGTCGACATTTGGGCCCTTGGCATCATGGCCATCAAGATGATCGAGAAAGAGCCGCCGTACGTAGACGATGAACCGCTCAAGCCTCTCTACCTCAACACCAACGGCACCAGGGCACGATCTCGGAGGAGGAGGCGCATTTGGAGTGGACGGTGTACTTTATACAGTAGACTACTGATCCAGGCGCTGCTTAGAGGTAGTGGACGTGGATGGGCATATATGTATCACGATTTTCATTGAATTGTATTACATGCATTCAATAGTATTGGTGGAAGAGACAGTCATGTTGAAGACTTCAAGCTGCACGCTCCCTGATATTCAGGAACTTGTTCCACAACATTGCGCGGTCTGGGTCTCGAGCCGTCCTAAACACAATTGACTGTCTGCGACTCAGAAGACGAGCATGCACCCGTTGCTTGGCGTCGACTACTTTGAGACAAGGGGGGGTCCCCAGAGGTCAGCTGCTTGCCTTTATAGCCTGTTAGAGCAAGTGTTGCCTCGAGGTGTTTTGACATCTTCTCAAAATCTGCCCGGTGGGCAGATTTTGAATCTGTGCGCATGGCAGATAACGTGCAGATATGCGGGAGATATAAAATCTGCCCGATATCTGCCTGGCCTGCAGATCAGAAGCAAATGGCAGGCAGATTTGATATCTGCCCAACATCTGCAGGCCCAGCAGATAACAGGCATGTATCGGGCGGTTTTCCTATCTGCCTGCCATCTGCCCCAAATCTGCCGGGCCGTCAGATTGCATCATGCCCCCAGTGATAAGAAGAGATGGAACATAAATGTGCTCAACTTCTCCCATGCCTATCTGTGTATGCACCTCTCATGGCTGTGGCAAGAAAACTCTCTTCATCAATGGACACAGCCAGCCTGGACACCATGTCAGTCAAAGTGTACCGGTGCAGAATACAAGTTTGCTGACCGCAAGGCCAAACTCGGTATCTCTGGCTCATGTTGTATTCCAGCTGGAAACCAGAGTCATGATGAAACAGATGAGCAGTCAACCCCTGCAATGCCAGATTTCACAAAAGGTGAGTGATTTATCTAAGGGCCTGATCGGGTGCCGCAGAATCCGCGCAGAATTTGATCATAATCAGAATCAGAACCAGAATCCTGTCACGCCTTTCTTCTTCGCTTCCCTTTCGCTTCCTCTCCTCGTTGCCCGTCCCTCTCCCTCTCCGTCACAATGGGAAAATCAGTCTGGATCAACTGCGAGGTCGTGGCCATGCTGAACACGCTCGCTGAGCACAAGAATAGCCACAAAAGCGGCAACGGATGGAAATCTAGTGTCTGGACCCCAGTCATCCACGCGATACACAAGGCCAACCCCGCAGCAGACCCCAAGAAAGACCAGAAAAAAGCCAAATCCAAACTTGAATATGTGGGTGTCTCTCGGTTCAAAACGAATACGGGTCGAGGTGAAACGCTCTTGCAGTTAAAATCGACCTTTGAAACCTATGTTTTTGTCGCAAAGTTCAGCGGCACCGGCTGGGATGACACGGAAAAGCATGCGACCGGCACCCAGGAATACATAGACAGGTTTGTTGCAGTACGTGGTCGTTCACTATCCTTTTCTATCGCAACGTACAGTTCTGATCGCCTCTCAGACCCACGGCTCACAATACAAGAGATGTTTCGAGACTTCCTGCCCCTACTACACCATGCTCGATTCCCTGTACGATAAGATGGTTAACCGCGCTACAGGCGACAATGTGCTTACTTTCAGGAGGAAGAAGTCGTCGAAGAAGGGCAAGAACACGGCCGTCGAGCAGGAAAATGGCATGGACACCGGCAGCAGTGCGGCCGTCAAGACAACACCGTCAGGCGACGCCACTTCCTGCGAGCCTATGACTGAGCTCAATATAGGTGAAAATGATGCTAGGGAGGGTGCTTTTGGAGGCAACGACGGTACGGGAGCTTATGATGATGAGCTTTCACAGGTGCGTCGCCCATTTGGCTTCATTATTATCAATCTCTTACCTGTGCCTAGTCTTCCCCGAAACCCACCCAGCCCACCAGAAGCCGCACGCGTGCTGTCAGCAAGGATGAGGATGACAGTGATTCCCCCAAGGCTCGAAAACGTCGCAAATCGGACTCAAGTGCCGGCTCCACTGGCACTGCTAAACGTAACGCCGCTGCAGGGTCGCAGCTTGCACGGTCTGTGGACAACCTTGCTGCATCCATGGGCAAGCCGATCGTGACGAGCGAGGACATGTCGTACGTCTCCGAGGTCATCAACATCTTGAAGGATGACTCGTTACTTCCCCCGGACCCGAATGGCAGGCTATTCCGACATGTCCTGAAAGCCCTGACCAATGATCGCCCGCTTGCAATGGGTTCCATTGCTGAGGAACGTCATGTACGCCGCAAGGGGGTCCTCGCGGGCATCCTGGAGGACACTGGGATCCAGATTCCTGACGATTTCTAGGTACATATCTTTCAGCCACTTCTTTTCTTTGGTAACACACCTGTAGGCTTCCCTCCGCTGTTAGAGTCTTGCCTCCGCATGGTCTTCTCTCGACGATCCCATCCCTTCCCATTCCAATTCGTTATTCCATCATCATCGCATCGTCTCATCCATTCACACATCCGCACGCATCATCACTGTATCGTCCTTATTGCATTATGTAACTCTTCGCTATTACTTCTGCCTTGTATTGTCGTCGAAATGAATGCATTACTGAAAATCCTCATGATCTACAATATAGCGCGCCCACATTGCCTGTTTGATACGATCCCGTCGTGCATTTGCCCGTGTCTTCTCGGCATCATCCACAGCAAACACATCCACCTCGTCAATCACGTTGTGTCCCGCTCTGGCCAAGAACGGATGGCCTTCGACATCGTACTCGACGTCAACATCCATGTCGTTGATTCCCCCGTGAATGCGTAGGAAATTGTGCAGCGCCGCTGCGGCACCGACCATCAAGGTCTGCTGACGATATCCCATTTCGGGGCGAGATATCAGCACCCGAAATCGTCGTTTGGAGACGCCGAAGATGCGCTCGACTATGTTACGTATCTGTGCATGGCAAAGATTAAACAGTTCTTCAGGGGTTTTGGGCCTTGTTTTCGTCCGTGAGCATGGGAATGGTAAATGCAAATAGCGTGCCTTTGATTTCCTCGTTTCCACTCCTTCAAGTGATATCTGACAGCGCGGTAGGGTGCAAGGAGCATGTCGCAGTTTGGAAACCCCGCATCCGCCAAATAATAGCACCCGTCAGGTAGAGAGAAACCGTTTTGTCGTGCGTGGGCAAATAAAAGACCATCCACAGCCGTTCCTTCATAGCCGGCCATGAGGTGAACAAATAGCATGTCAAAATCACAGGCAGCGAGGACATTCTGGGTGATTTCACCATGTCAGTCGCGATAACGAGGAATGTGCCGATCCAGGACATATGCGAGAAAATGAACACTGTCAACAGCACCACGGCAGTATTTGAAGAACGGATACCATCACGGATCGTTACGAATCTTGTCCGGTACCTCATCGAGAGGATCGTGAACATATTTGTCGAGGAAAGCGCCAGTAAAGAGCTCGAGGCCATTGTTGACGTATCGACTAATGGTGTCACCGGAGCGTTGAAACCTTTCCTGCAGCTCCCTTTGGCTGCTTCCGTGAACCATCCAATAAACAAAAATGGCAAGCTGCTCCTGGGCCGTAACATAACGGCTATCCGTCAAATCACCCAGAAGTGTCAACTCCGTCCATAGCAATGCGAATTCCAGCGCCGACATCCCAAGCTCGCGTCGGCAACGGTCGGGGTGCCCGGATAAGACCTCGTCGAGCCAGCGTCGTCCAGTGAGGATAGATGTATGCATCGGGCGCGGCGGCAGTTTCTCAAGGCCAAGTAGATCGGAAGCGAAGTGCAGTACGGCATTGGCGGCCGTGTGAAGATCGGAGAGTCGTCGTTGAATAGCGGCCCGTCGCAAATAGGTGGTATTGAAGGGCATACGGTAGCGGTACGAGCATAAGAAACAAGTGTGTCGTGGTCAAGAAGTAGGTTACGGGAAGATGTGACTACATGTGACAATGATTCTGCAGGAGATTCTGAGTCGATTCTGCGGCACCCGATCAGGCCCTAACTCTGAATGCTCTTGACAAAACCTTTTGAGTAGTGTTGGTTCCACTAATCAATCTATGCTGCCTGCTGGTTTCCTGGCTTAATATCCGGTTAGGAGTTAGCCGCAGCAATTCAAACATAATTTTACAGGCATTGCAATTTATTTGGTGACCACTGTGCAGCTAATATTTGATGAACTTTGTTCAGCAGGATACAATCTCCCAACTCTCTCTGAGCTCGAGAGTGTTGCGGGGCGCCCGGGCAGGCCCCTGCAGGGGTATGGAAACCGGTAGCAGTGGAGGCTGCTGCTGCCCAGCAGGCAGCAGTAGGGAACTGAGGGTGGCGCCGGGTGACATGTATGAGCACCTTGGGCATCTCTGCTCACCCAACCTATGTCATCCTATCGTCAGGCCCTGGCGGAAGGGAAGGAAGATTGTGGATAGTGCACCTGTAAAACACGGACATGCACATGAGCCCGCGCAAGTCCGCCGTGTCGAGCGTGAGGTTAAGTGTCCAGCTCGGGGAGGGCAAGGAGGATGTCTGCCTTGTCGTAGTCCTCGGGCAGCGCATAGAGTACCTCAGGGGGGCGTGGGTTCTCCACCTTGTTCCCCACCTTGTGCGCCCTCTGCAGCACGGGCAGTAGCAGATTCGTGCAACGCTCTGCTAGCTGTAGACATGCGAGGGGATCTAAACAAGTGGGTGAGCATCACAAAAGCAGTGAAGAAGACAGGGTAGACACGCCTACACCCTGCATGTTATTGCAGCTACCAAGGAGCAGATTTGCAGCAATGTCCAGAACCGGGACCGGCATGAACTCAAGGGCATAAGTAGTGTGGGGGTTTGCGAGACGTGCTACAAATACGTTGGGAATCAGACAGAAGCACATAAAAATATATCGTACCTCACGTGCCCGCCGCTGGCCTGCGTGGCAACAGCTTGCACAAGTTCCGTCCCATCGGCACTGTCTTTACTCTTCCTCCCTATGGCGGGTTCGGTGGGTCGTAGGTGGACAGCGTGGGTGGAGAAGTGACACGACATGTGGTGATTTCGCGGATCAGGCAAGCCGAGCTTCTGCCGCCCTGCCGCAAAGGGCTACCGTTGGGCAACCGGTGGGCAACCGGGAGCTAACCGTCACAGTGGCGGTTCGATTTTGACCGTTATTGGAATTGCCCGCAGTGTGAACGGGTGACGTCCGTTTCGACAAGTCTGGGTAGGCTCAAGCTACGGATTCTGCAGTTGCCTGTTTCAGCCGCTCACGATCTGTGTGAGTATTGAGTCGACATCTTCAAGTCAGAGTTTGTTCTAATGCATTCATCACACTTTTTGGACACATTTACCCGGGATAGACGAGATACGGACCTGACATCTATTCAGTGAGGCGGCACATCCGGATGTGAGGCGGCACATTTGCCGAGACGTGGCACATGGGCTCGATTATGTGCCGCATCCGCGTGCACAGGCGGCACATTTCTGGAGTTGGGTACAAGTAGCTGGCGGTGCAGCTCTTCATTCAGAAGTGAATTATAGAGATTTATTGAGTAAAAGGAAGTTCTGAGTCATCGAAATTTTTTAATATTAAGCCTAGGTAGCTACGCTCCAAGGGAACATGCGAGATTGATCAAATTTAAGGCTGAAATAGAACAAGAAAAAATATTCAAAGTCAGGCCGCATTAATGAAGGAGAGAATGAGCATCATACTTTGTTTTTCTTGCGCTTCTTGGAAGGTTGCTCCGAAATTTCCTGTTCGGCGTCTCGCTTGCGCGAACTCGGAGCCCTAGTGCGCGCAGAACCAGTAGCGAGAATATTAGCCGGCTCAAGCCCATCGAGTTTTGAGCGTGGCGCCCTCTTCGATTCGGAAGTGACCGAATTTGAGCACAATTCTTCCCTTGACGGTGCGGATTCAGGCGGAGAGTCCGGAGGAGGCGGAGGAAGGAGTGGCAAAGGTGAAGCGGCCGATGGAAGAAAGGAATTGAGGGTGGCCAAAGGATTCTCCGAGAAGGAGTACTGAGGTGTAGTTGAAAACGAAAAGCCAGAAGGCGTGGCCACGGGAATATTTGCGCTGAAGTCCGATCCCAACCCGAAAAGGGTACCCAGTTGGAGGTCGTTAAGATCGTACATTAGAGTATCTGGGGTGGCCGATGGATCCGCGTGGTCGGGAAGTAGTGGTAACGCTCCGGAGTAAACTTGAGGGTCTAAGAACTCCGAGGGGACTACTTCAATTATTCAGTCAACGAGAATGACCAAGAATGAACCCGAAATTCTTACTCCTATCGTACGAGGATTGGGGCATCTCCGGCATGTCTAACTGCATCATATCAACGACAGGGCGTGAGATTCGTCGTCCGACTCTATAAGTCTGTGGTAAGGTATACTGTATATGTCCAGTGCTTGGTAAATGACATACCAATTAATTCCACGGATGGAGCGGAAACCACGGTGGGAAATTCATCATCAGAATCGGGAGGATCTGGAAGTTATGTCAGAACAAGTTCTGCGCGCTCGTGATCACAGACCGTTGTCTTCGGGGGGATGATATACGCTGGAGGAACGGGAAGCCCCTCGCGTGAGTTCCCCAGAAATCTCATCCGCATCTGATTCTGAGTCAGACGAGATCTCCAGCACTTCACGGCCACCCTCGTAGGAAGTGCGGATCTTGAATGACGTCGGCGGTGCGGAGAGTGGAAGAGGGTCTGCGCCTTCGATTTTGATGCGAACCAAATCAGGGCAAGCCGAAAGACGCGTAGAACGCGTCGAGGACCTGCTTCTGGGGCACTGTTGCCAAGAAATTCTCGGAGGGCGGGAATATCAATCCATTCGTGGTCGAGAAACCGGCCCGCGTTTGACGTGATGTATGAGGGGGTGAACATCTACCACGACAGTCAAATGTTGGTGGGACGTGATGCCTACGACACGTACATAATTCCGGAATTCTATCAATTTCCGACCGGGAAGGTCATCAAGGAAGGCCTGGTCAGTGGCAGAGTGTTTTGATGCCATTTTGACGCGCTTTTCAACGCGTCGGCGGTATGGCTCGTCGGTGAGACAGTGGTGGTAAGAGGAAGAAAATGGAGAGGGCGGAGAGGGGGCGGGTGACACGTGGCAGCTCCGGAACCGACCGCTTGGCAAGGATGGCACATTCTGAAAGCGAAAAGTGCCGCCTCTGGGTTGAGAGGCGGCACATTGATCTGATGTGCCGCCTCTCGTCTTCTCTCGAATAAATGTCAGGTCCGCGTCTTGTATATCCTCACATTTACCTGCAGACAATAAATCCGAAAATATTCGGAGTCCCCCAGTGAGTCGCGTCCGACGAGTCGTAGAATCCAAGCAGCGTCAAAATAATTGCGGTTGATGAACCTTCGGACTCACATTAAACAAGGAAATTGTGCTACATTTCTGGAAGAGACCCCCGGAGACATGTGCCACGCACCTGAAGTCCTTAAGAATCTCAAGGACAGAAACATGTTCAATTTTGCCGGGTGTGCTGAAACGAACTCTTCATTGATACATTCTACCACTTTTCAAAGGGTAAGGAAGGACGGAGCTTGAATGTGTACAGGGGAGTGCTGGCCGAACCGCGACTTCGCTAAATCTTAACCACTTTGTTCAACGTTTGTTCAACCTGTACCAGATCCTTTGACCAAAAAAATGTGCCTTTCACTTGACGACAAAATCCACATCGTCCCCGTCTTCATCAACTTCGAGTTCTTGCCCTTCGCCTCCATCCAGCTCGGAGTATAGGAGGTACTTGTGCAGTGGGAGCTCGTCGTCAGGCGGTATCACCAGAATAGCTCTAGCTTGTTCTCCGGGAAGTCCAAGGGTCCTCGCAACGGCGACAGTACGGGCTCCGAGGCAAGAACCTGAGCACGGTTTGCATCGTGCCGTACACTTTCGGGGCTGTCGCTTAAATTTGGTTAGAAATATACAGTCGTACATCTAGAGGCCCTGACGCACTCCAACAGCGAGACCAATCGCATACAGGGATCCACTTGTAAAATGGCAGCGGTGAGGGCCGCGTGGCGCGAGATCTCTGCCAGCATCGTGCACATCGCACGGAGAACATCGATGTGGGGTGACCCGAGCAGGTTGATTGAATGTGCCAGGGCATTGACATCAACTATATCACGCGCCTCCGCTTCAGCTGTCGCAGCTCGGGAGCTCAGATGCTCTGAAATAAGCACTGTCGTCTGAGGCAAAGTCTTGGGCCTTAAATTCCATTAGAGCAGATAATGTGTAAGATTGGATGCACCGACGCAAGATACGGCAGGAATATCCTGATCGTGTCCGTGGAGAGCGGGGAGGCCATCGATTCAATGGCCCGTTTCTGGTAGGACAGATCGATGTCTCTGCATTTGATATTCCATTAAATAAAATAGGAAGAAGACCTCGTACACGACGATTCACCTAGGGGAAATAACACGCAGGATCTTCGGTAACATTTCGCGGCTGACGGTTTTCCTCGACGACTCGTATCGTCCAACATTTATCAGCATTTCGTAGGTGTTTCGCAGGATATCGGAATTCCGGGATTTAATGGTACAAGGCAGCCCATTCCGGTCGACTATCTCCCGTGCTTCTGACTCGTCCACCGCAGCACGGAGCCTTAGATGTCCCAGAATGAGTACTGTGGTTCGAAGCACTCCGTTCTCGGAGCTATACTTTCATTAGCGTAAACAAAATGGCGGTTTATTGGAAGGAAAAACGTACAGTAGATATGCTGCAAATATCTGCACTGTTTCCGTAGAAAGCGGGCAAGCTATTACTTCGAAGGCCTGTTTCTGGTACGGAGGATCGATTTCCCTACATCGTACGCATTCAACGTTTAAGCAGGGGTAGTGCGTAACACGAACCCAAAAAGACAAGCAGAATTTGCGGTCCAAGTTTGTCGTTGACTGATCTAGTCAAGGGACCATATCGTGCAATATTTATCAGCGGCTCGCAGGTGAACCGCACTACATCTGGATTCATCGACTCCAGAAGCGCCGTGGCAGAATTGAATATGCCCACTAACTTTAGGTAGTGGGTCCTGTGGAGCCCTAATGGTGCAGAGCGTCCACCAAATTTTCATTTTTTCAGGAATAGAGTCCGAAATGCCGAAGCTTGAGGTCGTGAGTTCGAGTCCCGCTACTGCGTTCTTTTCCTTGCTCCGATTACCCCGTTGCGAGATGCAGCATTACGCGGTTGGCATTACATACTCGGCGCGAGTTCCGCCGATGCCAAGGAATATTGCGTGCTTTGTTTACTAACGCCTTCTACTGAAAATTTTCACTTCTCACCCTCGTCCTCCCCACTCTAGCAGCTCGCCGTCCATCTCACTGCCCATCCTATGTCCATTCTCGTAGACGCTGTCTATACTTCCAGTGTCTCCCTCCTCCGTCTCTCAACGGACTTTTCTGTCCACCCGCTTCTTTCAAGCGCACTTCGGCACACGACAGTCTACTCACTTTGAATTCGTTGTTGCCGGTACCTCTCATGGCTCTTTCTCTATTGACTTGACATGCTCTGTTTCACCTTATCTCATGGTGGATGTTCTGCTTGGTCTCGATTGGCAGTCGGGTCTACGTGATTGGTACTCTCATGCTTCAGGTCATGGGCATTTGGATAATCTCAACGTTGCTGCTTTCCTACATGCCCCACTGCCCTGTAAGTGCTACATCGACTCAGTTTCTCTCTTTAACGGCAAGTCCCACCCTTGTTTAGCCACAACGCCGAGACACCCCATAGCCCCAATCTCGGAGCCATCAGCTACGTCGACCTCGAACACGATGTTCCCGCTGTCCCGTTCCACCCATTCTTTGCCTGGTAAGTAGCTGATTCTTCTCGTCGTTCTTCCCGCCAATCAATTCTTTTTTTGTTTTGTTTGTCATTTAGGTGATACACCGCTTGGACAGGCGATCCCGCCCGCTCCGGCTCCTTCCTTTTCATCTATATCATCGTACTCTGTTATTCCGAATCGTTATATTAATGATGCATCCGGGCATCATTCCCTTGCGTACGAGCATGGGACCGGGTCGTCCGTGACCCGGCAACTGTCTGAGTCAATGTCCATGTCCACGTCGTCAATACCCATGTCGTCCTACTCCGCAACTCGTGCTCCTCCTGGAGGCTTGCACGCTGTCCACCGTGATAGCGTTGAGTCATACTTCTCAGCTCCTTCGGTCTCTGGTCAAAACACTTTATCGAATTCGCCTTGTCCGTTTGATCAGTCTCTTTGTTGGTCATGAGAATGTGACTGAATTTTTCCACATCCTGGAGGTCACGGACTCTGCTATCGGTGGTTCCTCCCTCCCGCTCATTCTTGCCCCACCAATCGACGATATCGACGACTGGATACCAAATAATCTCAACATCTTCGTTCCCGTCGACCAGCCGGATGTTTGGGGTGAATCCTTCGCCCGGATCCATCTTCATCCCAACCACTCTCAGCCTCGAATTGCACGACCGTACCGCACTGTAACTAAGTCGCATGTCAAGTATGCCTCTAGACTGAAGGTGTGTCTAAGTCGTATGCCTTCTAAACATCACTGATCATGATTTCAGAACAAGCCTATCATGATCACAGAAGGCATAGACAAATGTGTGATCACGCCTGCAACAGCTGCCGCTACTACCATAGGTAAGCTTAACCTTTCATTCCGAGCCGACTTGAACTCAAGTGGAGTAGGAATGTGTGTTGCTACTTGCTCTACTATATGTGTTTTGTATCCCGACTTGGTCGACAAGCGCCATGCGTTAGAGAGCTGGTACATGCCCACCATCAAGTCTTGCATTGACCTCGAGACGCGCGGATATCGTCGGTCAATCTCAACTATGGGCTGGAGCGAGTCTTGCGGATGGAATTGTCCTGCCGTATGGAGGCGGATTCAGGGACTGCGAGGAGTAGGTATATTTTGCTGGGGTGGTTACAACGCGGAAATGAAGGACGGTGGCTCCGTCGGTGTTCCTTATACTGATGTCTCCATGAAATGGCGACTGGGTGACACCTGCTCAAACGTACACTGCCCCTGGTTCAAGTACCAAGAAGTATGTACTCTTTTCTGTTCTCTTTTTGTTAGTGTATTAACACGTCCCACATTTAGGTCTCCGGCGCAGTCCGATTTTGAACTCGGACCTTACTACGTACAGGGCTTGACCGCACATGGTTGGAGCTGCATAAAGGGCACACAGCACACGTACCTCTGTAGTTTTCTTTAATGCATTGAGTTTCTCTTGGACTGTATCATGGCCAAAGCCCGGGCTTAACCCAATAAACATGCACTGCGTTCAGGCAGCCCCGCGGCAGATCGTGTCGGAGTTACGTCGTCATACGACAGAGGGGCCTCGGCACCGTCTACCGCCATCACTCGGCATAGTTCCGTCGTTAGCGACGTGACTCGGCAGGGCCCGTTTACCTGTGCCGCCGAGCCGTCTGAAGTCTCCGACTCTGAATGAAGAACACATTTAAGAACGTTGGTGAGAGTCCTATTAGTTCCCCTGAATATTCCTGGGTTGATTCAGCAGGGGATACCAGAGTGGGAGTCCCGAGATTGAATGGTTGTTCTGATGGATCTGCAAAACTGGTGTGCATTTGTATGGAAAAGCAATATTTGAGCCAGGAACACATTTCTGTATGTCGATAGGGATCCTATAAGTTTCCCCGAATATTCGCGGGTCGATGCAACAGGGGGTACCAGAAGGGGAGTCCCCGAGATTCTGCTTGCAAAACTCAGAAGATTATTTGAATCAGTCCCAGTTAGTGGGCTCTGCCGCGAAGCGCGCTACAATTGTTATTTCCCTATCCAATATTGTGTTCGCGTCGTTTGCGCGTCGTCCTCGGAAATTCCAGCGCAATTCGAAGATGGTCAAGAACAAGCACTCTTGTTGACGGTGATTTTGAAGCTGAACCTGGATTAGTCTCTGCAGGGAATAGTTCATCGGGCTACGAATGTGAGATATGTCGTCAATATTTCGACCGTCTCCTTCGACAGCTGCGAACCGGCTTCCTTTGCGAGGAATCCCAATGCTTGTCGGTGGTATAGCAGTTTCACCAGTGGTCTCGGAAGCGTGTGGAGGGGATAGTAACTCCGGGCGGATTGCTATCCGACCACCAGCTCAGTAAGTATGCTTTCGCGAATGTGGAATTGTCGCAGTGGTGGCATGGCGCAACGATGACACCACTGCCTTTAACCTCATGGCTGTTCTTGCCCAAGGGCCGACGCTTGCATCTTTTCCGCACCCACGTCGACTCCGGGGCCTTCTCGGTTTTGCAAGTTCTCTTAATTTTTGAGCTTGCGGTGATCAAACCTGGAGTTGAATTGATGTCTTCTATTGCGAGACCGTATGATAGCAGACCAAACTTCATGACAACCTCTAATTTTGGGTGTTTTAATCCAGGATTGAAGATTTAGAGCCCCAGAAAGCTGTTTTATAGACAAAATTTTCATTTTGAGGGGTGTTATACCGTGGGAAAAAAAAGCGCGAAATTTAGCCCAGAGATGAAAAACTCTGTATACCTTTGTGGCCGTGAGGGTGACTCTGGTGATACTTCTTGCACTAAAGAAATGATTGAATGAGATATTTCTGCTCCTAGAGCCCAAAGGTGGACAATTTTTGACTTGGTGGTATGGTAAAGCATCAAAAAAGGAAATTGATTGACGTACATAGCCACCGGCTACGACCGGCCCGAGATCAAAAGCGCGAAATCCAAGTGAGAAAAATTATTTTTTGAGTTTTCAAACTTTTGGTCCGGGGGATCTTTAGAGCACCTTCTTGTGGTACTATTCATGCATTTTCATCATGATCCGGTGAAAACTCAGGCAGTAGTAACAATTTCCAAATCCAGACACAAACTTGTCACGAAGTTTGGTCCGCTATCATACAAGTTTTTGGGTACACGTCAAGCTGAGTGTATGAATCGGTAGGATCGCCGGCGGATTTTTCAGACCATGTGTGGCCCCAAGATGTGGCCAGACCCCGGTGTGGAAGCATAATGGTTTTCCGTCGTCCACTGCTGTCGTGCGCGCAGCCAGTGAGGAGAACGGGGAAAGGAAAGAACCAAGGAAAAGGTCGCTGGTCCGACCGGTTACACCCGTTGATCCGACATTGTCCGATCTTTGAACTTGCTGAGAGACGAATACAGCTTCATCGACATCAGGCATAAATTTTCAAATACCAGCACAGGGTGATTATTGAACTCTCTTAATACATTCACTGGTTCTAAACCGATTTGGGGCAGGATGGGATACTATACCTGCGAAGCAGGAACCAGTGAAAGTTGTAACTGCCCCAAGGATTATTACACATGGACGAAGAAGGCGGCCATTTATCCTGATTTTTTTGTGATAGCCGAGGTTTGAACGTTTGAGTCGGAGTGGTCAAAGGCCGTCAGTGCCCGGATTGGGTCGGGCTTTAAAGCCCGGGCTCGGGGCGGGTCGGAGCGGCTTCGGGTCTCGAAATATTCCCTCGGGCTTGGGCTTGGGCTTGAGCCAGGGTCGGGTTGGGCTCGGGTTCATATCACTCATAGAGCTTTTCCGACCTCACGCAACGACCTTTCAGTTTATATTTCTAACTTGATCAAATTCATATCTCGGTATCGCCTCTCGCAAAACACCGTCCAAATTGAAGAAATGTAGCTCAACTGATAGAATTCTATGATTCGCCATTGAACCATGGGAAACGGCGGATCTCGGCTGACCTACCGCTCCAAAACGCAGATAAAAGCTCGCAGTAGAAACCCGCACAGAAGCACATTGATTCCTTTCAATGATAACATTTGTATGTTGAGAATCCAGCGAGTTTGGTCGCCCATCAATAGTTCTAGCTTGCACTTTGGTTTGGAATTATGTCCGACCCGTTTGACGCGCATCTCACCGCCACCTTGGTCTAAGTTTGCTCATGCGATATATGTGCAGGTCACGACCCTCCGCCAGTCAGGCCGCGCCTGTGTAGTCATATCCGGATCACAGGAATTCCTGAGAATAATGGCACTCGCGTTTTTTTTTGTGCGATTCCCAGTTTGGAAATTCCAAATGCAGACGGTTGTGAGTTCGAATCCGTGGTCTAGCAATTTATTTTATGGGCTGTCCTGGCATCTCTGATGCCTCTTGTTGTGCTACACAATAAACTTGAGGTATAAATGGACTAAAAATGCATTATTAGACATTGATTCACTCGGAAAGCCCAAGTACATCGCAGATACACTGCAAAAACCCGTTCTGAACACAAAACCATCTTCTGACGGTTTGTCGTATGTTCAGGAAATGGCTAGAACACATCTTATTCAAATTTTCAACCAGAGAGACTACCTCAGAGCAAAATCTTCACTAGTTATAAAGATCTGACACATTGCGGATGCTGGTATTCCCAAAAATCAATGTTCAAAGCCAGTATTTGAGCCAGCTTGAATATTCCGTAAGTGGTGTTGACACTGAACAATTCCATCGTAACTTTCGAGGGTCAGACATGCTGGAGGTCATACATATGTAACATGGTTCATTGTGGGAAAAAAAGCCCTCCCACGGTGAAGCAGCCCTTTGGTGGTATACATACAAAACGCAACCGCTCTCATGCCATTAAAAATGATGAGTATTGCCTGAAAATCGATATGAATGCCATGTGGAGGGCCGAGGCCCTACCGGCTCCGGGAGTCTCAAATGCCTGTTGAAAAAGGGTCTGGGGTGCCGGAATTGAACTCACGACCGTGCATTTGGAATTTCCAAACTGGGAATCGCACAAAAAAAAACGCGAGTGCCATTATTTTCAGGAATTCCTGTAACGTCACGTACGTCTTATCTTCGAAAACGAACTCTCACGGTGACGGAAGGGGTTTCACCGTCGGAGAAGTATCCAGTCAGCAAAATGGTCTCGTCACGTTTGTCTCAGGGCGGTGCGTAGATGAATATAAAATACGGGCGCAAACCAAAATATGCCTACCAGTCTTTCCTGAAGATGCTCCTCCATTGCTCTCTCATCCTTCTCACTCTCTCCCAATTTTCCACTGCGTTATGTGGAAGTGGACCCGTCGTCAATACAACCTCTGGCTCCTATGTCGGAGTCCACGACACGCAGAACGAGGTCGATGTGTTCAAGGGCATCCGCTTCGCATCCCCTCCTGCGCGTTTCACACCGGCTACACCCATCTCAAACGCGCCGATAAGCCCACAATCCGCTGTCGCATTCGGCAATGACTGCCCCCAGTTTCTACGTCCGTCTTTTCCTGCCTCTCCAAATTTCGCGCCTGATGGCGTCAATCTCGGTCCCCCGGTCCAAGGCGCCAATCAAAGCGAAGACTGTCTTTTCGTCAACGTCAGTTCCATTTTTTTCTCTTTCACCCCACTCTTCTCATCTGTGATATTGCAGGTGTGGCGTCCTTCAAACATCCCAGTCGATGAGAGCCTCTCCATTCTGGTTTATATCTACGTATGCATCTCTTCATTCTATCTACGATTCATTCTCAACATGCTTCAGGGCGGTGGTTTCTTCTCGGGTTCTGGCTCCGAGTGGAATGGTACTAGTTTGGTTCGCCGCAGTGTTGCAACGAAAAAGCCATTCATTTTCATCACATTCAACTACCGTCTCGGGGTGCTTGGATTTGTGAGCGCCGCTTGTCACCTTGTGGTCCTCAAGCGATGACTCATTTATGTATGATAGATTGGTAGCGCACAAGCCCCACCCTCTGCTCTGAATCTTGGACTCCAGGATCAACGTGCCGCCCTTAGATGGATTCAAGATAATGCCGAGGCCTTTGGCGGCGATGGTTCGCGCATCACCATTTCGGGTGAATCTGTCGGTAGGGTTCTGTCATGTTCCTGTGTTCCCTATCTTAACTTTGTCCGGTAGGGGGAAGCAGTGTCCACATGCATTACCTCTACCCTGACTCCAGGAATACATTCCGTGCTGGAATATCTAGCTCTGGTACTTCCCTTGTCCTCAACACTCCTGCGTGCGAGTGGTATGATCGTCCCGGCGGTGCTTACAATATTTTGGGCAATTTGACGGGCTGTGGGACGGGTGCAGGATCGTTCAAATGTCTACAAGACCTGCCGTTTGACGTAAGCTGCACAGTACGCATATACCGGAGTAGTCATTTAAACCCAACATTCGTTAGACATTCTGGCCCTTGGCATTGATCACCTACCAGCCTCCTGGCGGTGCTCTCCCGCCCTGGGTGACTTGTAAAGGTCCTCAAGGCTCCTTTATTGACGAATACCCGGTGAAGAAGGTCCTTGACGGTGACTTCCTCAATTTGCCTATCATTACCGGGACGAACCTTAATGAAGGAAATCTGTGAGTCTTCCTCTATGCTCTTCTCTTCCGCCATCCTTCTAATCCGTTAAGTTTAATTGGCACGACATTTCTCGATTTGACGCCCCAGCCGCCCCTTGAAATCGAAAACTCCATTTTAAGCGGGTTTATCGCAGGACAGGCGACCAATAACAAAACGGTGTCTAACGATACCATCGCCAAACTCCTCGACCTCTATTCCGCCCCGACCCAGACCTTCAACTTGACGGATAGTACCCTATACAACCGCGCTGCTCAGTTTGAGACCGAATACTCTTTCTTGGCTCCTCAGCGGCTGTTCCTCAAGACCGCTTCGGCCGAGCAACGGAAACAGGATGTGTGGGCCTATTCATTCCAGCAACTCATTCCGGGTGCGCCGGAGGCTCTTGGGGGTGAGTATTCTGCCGATTCGTTTCGCGTTGGTGTTGACTCATGGCCTTTCCGAGCAGTATTCCACAGCAGTGACCTCTACTATCTCGACATGGGGTGCTCCCCAGTTCCCCATCAAAAACTGCTGGAGCAGATGCAGGATTTCTACATTTCCTTCGTGAACGATCTCAATCCTGGAACGTCCTGGCCCCAGCATACCGAGAAGTCGAACATTGTGATGCGGCTCCTTGATGGGAGAGTTGGGCCCATTGCAGACACCGCCAGGGAAGCTCAGACCGACTTCCTCGACCAGGTTGATGTGATGGAGCAATTCGGACGCTTTGGTTAAGATCCGTCCCTATAATAACATTTCTGATCATTAGCCACATTCTTCTTCTACCATCCACCGCATCGACCATTCGTCCCTAAAGCCGTTGTCGGGCTTTCTTGTATCTTGGAATCCAACTCGTTAGATATTTCTTCTGTCTCTACAATATCACTCGAGCCAATGGATCCTTTCTATATTTGACCACGGGCTGTGTAGACGCTTCGACGATTCAAACTACAGCATCAAGGCACTGCCCTCATTTTCACGTCGAGAAAAGACTAGAAAGCGCCAGCTGCACGGGCAGGGACCTTGCTCGAGGAAAGGGTTTACAAGTATGCATCATGACATGTACCTTGTGCCCCAAACACGGTAAATACAAGAAACCCAAGAAAATTCAGGCTCGGTGGCGGGATTTCTCTATTTTTCCAATGAGTCCCCATAACAATTTAAAGTTGGCCTACATACCTGCTCACTAAAAGCGTGCATCTTTCATATTGGAGCCACCGTCCGTTGCAGTGACTTGGAGGTGTGTAATCAAAGACATGTAATCATCAGCAGGTAAAATTGGATCATCGGGTGAGTTGAAAAGTGGTCCAATTATGAGGGTGGAGAGACCTTGACGAGCAAGGTAATTCAGAATGAGTTGGACTGCACAAGTACGTTGTCCAGGCAAACACGAAATTATATTGACCAAGAATCTCAGACAGAGAAATGGAAAGGCCACCAGGATCATGGAATGTTTGTCACCTGCCCCGACTAAGATCTAGGCATTTTCAATGGGCCCAGCTCTAGACGGTTCCCCGGCGTTACCATGCGGACATGTGCGTCGGTGTGCGGCGATGACGTCGTCAAAGATTGTCAGAAATATATTCAGACGCTATGAGTTCAATATGGAATATAGATAGATAGAACGAAAGGCAAAGGTTTACATAAGATGAAGGATTTCGCCCTGGTCCAAACACATCATGTCGAAGCGACGTCCCCGAGTTCCTTCTGCAGACGGCCACGAGGGATTTTCTGGTGTTTTTCCGGAGGTGGCGACACTGATGTTACATCCACCGAATCAAGGGGTACTCTCACGATCCGCTTTTGAACCGTGGGAATCCGGTCGACCTCGGCTGGCCTCGCCACACCACCAGAGAAGGACACGCAGTACCAGCAGCTGCAAAAAGACACATCGGCTCCTTTTAATAGCAACGCATACACCGGGAGACATCGACTTCCTGCAGCTACTTAATTCGCTACCCCAACCAATCCCTCCGGTCGGAGGGGAAGGAAAAAAAGGAAAGGCCATCAGCTCAAATCCAGGTCGCATTCGATGTCGTCTTTGTCATTTGGAATGATGCGTGTCCCGTTTCACACATATTTCAGATTCCCACTGCTGCATTGGTTTGCTGATAGAGCATACCGTGCAGGTCACGACCCTCGCGAGTCACTGAGTCAGCCGTGGATGTGTAAGGTCTCCCGATTAACGTCACGTTTTATCCCTCGAAAATGGAGTTCATAATTCGACATCTAGCCAAAACCACTACGTTTTGAGCGACGTTTATAAGGTTCGTGACTTGTCGAGCACACGTGCAGGGTTTAGTGTTCTCCTTAGGGCTTGAACCGAGTGATTGATGGAGGTCGTCTCCGAAACCATGTCATTACTTCTGACATTCGGCGGTAGTGGTATAAAGGAGGGTGAGGTTGCTTGCAGAGATCATCGGTTACATATTTCCCTCTTCTCCCAAATGACGAAGACTCTCTACACATTCGGTGGCTCCATCTGGTCTGCCGCTCCTGAACTCGCGATGTATGTGTCCCGCTCAGTATTGCCCGGAGGAACTACGCTCAAATTGTTTTAGCGTGGAGCTCGGTTACCAGGACGGTCTCGACGTTACTACAAAGGTAATCAACCTTTTCGACGGAGAGAATTGTTCCCCGAGCTTCCTTGAGCTGGCAAGTTATAGGTCCAATTCTTCGGGTCAGTCGCATCTCATTGAGTTAAATAGAACCCCAACGGAACGCTGCCGACGCTCGAGTCCGACGGTAGAGTCTACACCAACACCACGGATGTCATTGCTCTCCTTGTCAAAGATGCACCAGTCAAAATCAGGTCCGGAAGCGCATCAATCATTGAAACTATTCACGAAGAGCAGTATGATCCCAACTTCGCCATGTTTCTGGCGGTATGAATTCATCGCACTCCTGATTCATGAGGGTTCATTTGTGGACAGCGAAGCGACGAAGAGCTGAATGCGAAGAGCAAGGGCATACACGGGGTTTATGTTTCCAGACGTGAGCTCCCAATCCACCATATAGATTCCAGGCTTATAATTTCAACAGGCCAGCCGGCATTGGAGAGATACTCTCAGGAAACGGAAGCGGCGAAGTTTAAGGCATTCTATGACGAAAAATTGGCGTTGAACACCGGTGAGGGGCAATTTTCTCTAGCATCTTCGAGGAGAACATTAACCTGCATTTCTAGGGATGAGTGCACTTTTTGCAGGCAAGGCCCCGGCCGACGCCAAGGCTGGGTACTTCGCCAGATCTGAAGCACACTTCGCTTCCGTAAAAACGGCACTCTTCGAGGTCTTCCCTAAATTCCTCCCCGACAACGGATTCATTGGGGGCCCCACGCCGGGCGAGGAGGATTTTCATTTGGCACCGTGGCTCACACGGATCGCGGCAACGTCTGGCGCGACATCTAGCAGCGATGCCTTGGCTGCCCTCGAGGTCACATACGGGGCACCGGTCCCGGCCAAGGTCGCTGCCTATTGGGGCGCGTGGACGGCGAGGGTCAGCTGGAAGAAAGTGTACGCCGACTCGCTCCGCTAACAATCGTCGTTTGTACGGTTATATGGTACAGTGGTACAAGCTGTAAGAAGGTTGAAGAACGATTGTATTAGCCATCTTGTGTTTACTCACAGATCAATTTGTGGGATTACCACAACTCGGACTAAGCGTACAAACAACTCGAGGAAATCGATACAGCTCAGATACGACCCAGCATAATACCCAGCACGAAGTTTCCAACGGGAGATGAAAAAAAATGCAGACCACATGGAACCTGACGGATATCATTTCCCAATCACGTCCTTTAGCTGAGTCTTAGGGATCGCAGCCGGGAACGCTTTACGCGCTAGGCGAGTTCGCGTTTCCTGCTCGTACGCAAAGCCGAAACCGATCAGATCGAAATCCGAGAACGCCGTTCCGAGAAATGAGAGTCCAAAGGGCAAGCCTGGTGCAGGATACACCGTTTCTGGGCCAGCGGATTCGGAGCTGGCGTAACGAAGTTAGTCAAGTTACAGCCAAGTCCAGGTAACGGTCTCACGTAACATTCTCGGGATAAAATCCGAGAGGCACTTCAAAGTAATGTTGGCACAAATATAGAAAATAAGCCGTTGTTCTTACCGGTGACGATAGGGTACCCCACAATCGCTGATTGGTGGAAGAAGATTCAGCAAGGGACGTACGCAGGAATCGGAGGGGAAATATGTACCTGCTGGACCGGTTATGCGCCCACGGGCAGGCGCGACGAGCGCGTCGAGATTGAATTTCTGCAGAACGAAATCAATGCCCCGTCTTCCAAGGTCACGGTTGTTTTCCAGGGCAGCAAAGTATGCGGCGTCGAAGCCGTTCGTAGCTTCCGCTTCCTCTAGCCTATCTCACATTAGCCAGCGCTCAATATACCACCATCCGTGAATGATATGTACGCAGACTGATCTTCGAAGCCCGTTGGCTTCTCTAGCGCTGGATTGTCTTCATTGAATTTGATCAAATCCGTGAGGCTTCGAACCCCTGAGGGGTTCTCTTGCAATGCTTGAAAGTATTCGTTCAGTTGGACCTGGAGCAAATATAAGAAAGTACATGGGACGACACCCATGATGCATGCCTTGAGATCAACCATCGCCACCGTCGTTTCGCTGGTGGAATTGATCAATTCCTCTGCGGACGGCAAATCTGCAGGATCGACGATGGTCGCACCGAGTGCCTTGATTGTTAATAGGGCGTCTTCGAATGCGAGGTTAATCGAAGGATGATTGCCCGTGATGGTATCATTCATAAACACGCGACGGGGCACACCGATGCGCTTTCCTTTCAAGGCATTCCTGTCCAACGCCTTCATGAAATCCGGGACGACAGGCGGTTGTGCGAGCGTGTAGTTGTCGTTCAGGTCCTTGCCAGCAATTATGGAAAGAACGATCGCGCCGTCGGTCAAAGAACGTGTCATTGGGCCCACAGTGTCTTGGTGGGCGGTAATCGGAATCACTGTGGCGGAGCGATGTTTATAAAATATCTCAGCGAGCATTCGTTCGTACCTCCGGCACGCGACGTCAAACCCAAGGTTGGTTTGATTCCTGCAATGTTATTATGACTACTGGGGCAGGTGATGCTGCCATCTGTCTCGGTGCCGAGTGTTACCGCGGCCAGGCCTATCGAGGCAGCAATACCGGAGCCGGAGGACGAGCCGCATGGATCTGCGTGCGGAAAGTACGCGCTGCTCGCTGTGGAGAAGGGGTAAGCATGCAGCGAAGAATATGGAATGACCCCACATTGGCCACCGCGCCCCGACCATCCAGACGAAAGATTGCCTCTAGCGTGGGAGAATTCGGAGAGATTGGCTTTTCCTAACAAAGTATAAGCCCTTGGTTCAAATTGACTGAAAAGAATCCGTACCCAAGATTATGGCCCCCGACTTGCGGAGCCTCCTCACGACACCGGCGTCCTCGGGTACAATGGATCCTAGGAGACTGAAGGACCCCGCCGTGGTGTTCATCCCTGTCGATTATAGTCAACGCAGAGGGATGTGGATAGATCATCTGGTACCATCAGATGCAAGTGTCGCAATATTATCCTGCGCGGGTCGTTAATGGACGAGTTGCGCAAGATCCTTTCTCGACGGCTTACCTTGAGCAGGATCGGAATGCCATGCAACTTACTCCGCTTCCCTGTCAGCTTACGCTCGATATCAAGCACGGCAGCCTGTTTGAGCGCGGAGGGATTGAGCTCAATTACGGCGCGCAGGGCGGGCCCATTAATGTTGACTTCTTCGATACGAGCAAAGTATGCCTAGGAGGCACAGCTATTCGCATAGGGGCAAAAATTATGATGCAGAAGAACTCCCCTTAACGAGGTGGACGCTCGTGAACTCGCCTGCGTCGAGCCCCGCTTGCAGCTCTAGTACAGATGCCTCGTAGAGGTCCGGGAGCGCGAGCGCGCCAGGTCCAGAGGGATTGGAGAGAAAGCATCGAAAAAGGCAGATGTACAGGAGAACCAGCACGACTGCCAACCATCTAGGAAAGATTCGAGTCACGAGAGGAAGAATGGAAGATCTGTGTCCGACCTCAGGCGCGCCGTGTGACTCCGATAAGACTGTTTGGAATCTTGGTGTGGTACTGTCGGGACCTTCAAGTTGTCTGCTGCTGGAGGGTGGGCAGAAGTCCACAGAGGACTCGAAGCTGTTTCATGGCCCATAGAAATTCTGATTAGGGTGGAGGCACAAAGGGAAGTACGGCGCGGAAGTCCGCTTGATCATGACGCCGCGAATCAGTGATGCCATCACGTTTCCACATCCGGACTTCAGCCCCTGTTCATGTGGACGGCTGTACTTAGAGACGGAAGCGAACATGATATGTATCCAACAATCAACTTGAAATAGATCTGAACAGATCTGAACAAGCCACCTAAAAACCTATTACTATTCCAACTTCAAGCGCAAGTGTACTAAGGCACGAGAGAGGGAGTTTGTAAGAGAGACCACAAGTCCACTATCATTTATTATTTCCCAATCACATCCTGGAGCTGCGTCGTGGGGACCGCAGCCGGGAACGCCTTCCGCGCCAGGCGCGTCTGCGTCTTTTGCTCGTATGCATATCCGAAACCAATCAAGTCAAAGTCCGAGAACGCCGTACCCAAAAACGAGAGGCCGAACGGCACTCCAGGTGCGGGATACACCGTTTCGGGGCCAGCGGACCCAATTCTGGTGCAATCATGAGCCAGACGTGTGCAGGGGAGAACAGGAATGACCTCACGTAACATTATTGGGGAAAAATCCAAGAGGAACTTCGAAAGAGTGTTGGTAAAACTAAAGTGAGAGAGTTGGCCGTTCTTACCCGTGATGATGGGATAGCCCACGACAGCTGGGGCATTGTGAGCTGAGGAAAGAATGTAAGAGAGGAAGTACCTACCTGCTGGAACAGTTGTCAACCCCTCAGCCGGCAAAACCAGGGCATCGAGATTGAATTCCTTCAGAACAAAATCGATTCCCTGTGTGCTTCCAAGCTCATGGTCAGCCGCGAGGGCAGCGAAATATGTGGCGTTGAATCCGGTTGTCGCTTCCGAGGCAATAAATCTATGCAACACAGGATTAGGTGAAGCCTCTGCTTTGGCGCGAAATTGATGAGATTTACTGAGATTGACTCTGGAATCCCGCCGGCTCCTCCAATGTCGGGTTGTCATTGTCAAATTGGATCAACTCCGCGAGGCTTCGGACACCAGAGGGATTTTCAAGTAGGGCTTGAAAGTATGCGTTCACTTGGATCTGCGATGGGAATGAGCACGACGATAATATGGCTGCAAGTAGGGAATCAATACCTTGAAATCTGTATTGAGCACGATAGTCTCATTGTTCGACGTCACGAACTCTTCCGCGGAGGGTAGATCCGCAGGATCCACGACCGTCGCACCGAGCTCCTTGATTGTCAGCAAGGCTTGCTCGAACGCAATGTTAATCGAGGGATCATTGCCCGTAATGCTATCGTTCAAGAACACGCGGCGGGGCACGCCGATCCGCTTCCCTTTCAGCGCATCTTTGTTCAGCGCCTGAGTGAAATCCGGGACAATCGCTGGCTGCGCAAGCGTAAAATTGTCGTTCGGGTCTTTCCCGGCAATGATCGATAGGACGATGGCTGCATCCGTCATAGAGCGGGTGAGTGGACCGACCGTGTCTTGATGCTCTGAAATGGGAATAACTGTCGCGGACCGACATCAAAGCGAATTTAGCCAATATCAAGAATCGAGTCGTACCTCCGGCGCGGGAGGTCCAACCCACAGTTGGCTTAATTCCGGCCAGATTGTTATGGCTCGTGGGGCAGGTGATGCTGCCATCAGTCTCGGTGCCCAGTGTTACCGCGGAGAGGCCTATCGAAGCAGCAATACCGGAGCCGGAGGAAGAGCCACACGGATCTGCGTGCGGAAAGTACGCATTGCTGGCTGAAGTTCATCCGTAAGTGGAATACCACGGTGATGCCGTATATCAACTTTACATTGACCACCTCGCCCCGACCAGCCCGAGGCGAGATCATCTCTAAATTCGGCCCATTCAGAAAGATTGGCCTTTCCTGGAATGTATAAGGTCCCGGCACTGGAGGGATTGAGGTAGACGAACCCAAGATGATCGCCCCCGCGGCTCGGAGCCTCTTCACCACCCCGGCGTCCTCGGGGACAATGGAACCCAACAAACTGAATGAGCCGGCCGTTGTATTCATTCCTAAATAAAATCAATTCCGGCCCAGTGGATGAATGGTTTAAATACCTTCAGACGCAATTGTTGCAATGTTATCCTGCGCGGTTGGTTATTGGAAGTCGGCAAGCGTGGGTGGACTCTCCTTCACCCACCTTGAGCAGAATCGGAATCCCATGCAGCTCACTCCGTTTACCGGTGAGCTTCCGCTCAGCATCGAGCACCGCAGCCTCGCTGAGCGCGGACGGGTTGAGCTCAATCACCGCGCGCAGCCCGGGCC
This sequence comes from Mycena maculata, assembly GCA_029448575.1. Taxonomy (NCBI): domain Eukaryota; kingdom Fungi; phylum Basidiomycota; class Agaricomycetes; order Agaricales; family Mycenaceae; genus Mycena; species Mycena maculata. The sequence continues at coordinate 51,030 of JARJLG010000273.1, read as the reverse complement.
CATTAATGTTGACTTCTTCGATGCGGGCAAAGTACGCCTGCGCATAAGTCGGTCCAACACACACCGCATCGAAAATGCACGAAGCGAACCTTGATGAGGTCGACGCTCGTGAACTGGCCTGCGTCGAGCCCTGCTTGCAGCTCTCGGACAGATGCCTCGTACAGGTCCGGCAGCGGGGCCGCACGTGCCGCGGGAAGCGAGCTGCTCAAGGGGTTGACGAGCGAGCCGAAAGGGCCGGAGACGCTGCGCGCGAGATGCGCGCAGAGCAGGACTAGTGCAAACGAGAGCCACCTAGGGATTGTCATTTGGAATCGTGAATCGCGAGGGACGGGATGGTTACGATCTGGTTCCTCTTCCAACCTGTGACCCTGATAAGAGTCGCAGTGAGAGTTTTCTCACCGGCCTTATATGGAGCAACACTGGTGGGGTTTTCTCAGCTGCCGGCATGGGAAGAACAACACAAACAGCCACGTGGAGATAAGATGGGTACTCCCGACTCCCTTGGAAAGTTGGTCCCGGTGACTACCCGCGATGGGGCTACTGCAGGTTGAAAACACCTTCAGGCTCATGAGGGTTCGAAAAATGTTCCACAAGACAAGACTATTACAGCAGTGTTGGCAATCAAGGGTTAAATCTCAGGCTCAGTGGCCTTAACATTAATTAAGGGCTAAGGGTTAATATTAAGGGCAAGGATTAAGGCCTTAATTTTCTTTTTAGGAAATGATTTCCTACGCTCAATTTCGCCGCTAGCCTCGGCACTAGGAAGTGCAGAAAGTGTTCTTTAGGCTACTTCGGTGGCTGAGATTCATTTTCCAAATTGTCCAAACACCCTCCTGTGTCTAGTATTTTCCACATCTGCTATTATCTCCACCCTCTGTGGTGAGATCTACTAGGGAGGGTGAAATGACAGCTCGGACAAAAATAAATGTACAAGCTTGTGGTCAGGGCCCAAACGCAAGTGAACTCAAGAAGTTGAGTGACTGTTATACACCACCCGGTCACAGTGAGAAGGTGCTGCAGTGCAACCATAGTGTTGTCGGCACTGTCCATGATAATTGGATTGAAAGTTTCAGTACGAAGATTGATTGTCGCCGCATTCTTATTAGCTGTTGAAAACTTGTACGCCAGCATTGGTTTGCGCTCGACACTGACACAGTCAATGGTTTTGTGCATAAACTCAATGGCATCGTCGAAAGAATCCAAGGATTTGAGCAAGACATGCTGGCTGCCTTCTGTGGTGGCCTCGGGGATCATGAATACAATGTCTATCAATCAGTCAGGCACACTCCCGATTATCCAGTTGTGAAGGCGTACTTGGCGGTGTTAGCGCAGATTTCACAAGTTCAACAGCATTGTCATCAGAATCTATATCCTCAGTCTCTGGGATATGACATTAGTCTGTAAGCATTCAAGAGGGAACATAAACATGCACTTTTCAATTTGGGTTTTCCTGCTAGCTTTGACTTTGGGCTTTGGCTTTGGACCCGGTTTCTTCCTGGGGAGCTTAGGCTTGCTCTCGGGCCCACTCAAGGTGACCTTGGGCTTCGGACCCCATCTCTTTTTGGCAGGTGCATTGAGATCAGCATCAGAGATGTCAGAAGTCGCCTCCAATTTCCGCTTGGTTGACCGTGTGGTGCGGACGGGGACAGCGACAGAATCAGGGAAGTCTGAGTCATCGTCTGGAGGAGGCACCATAGGAGTTGGAGAGAGAGGGAATTCGAGTGGGTGTGAATCCGACTTGGAGCGAGCAGAGGATTGGGGACTGGACTCCGGAAGAGAGAGTATTATTGTTGTCTAGTTTCTTTTGCACTCTCAAGCACTTTGGAGGGAATTCTTGTTGGTCCACTAGGCTGAGTGGCACTGGTGATGCGTGTCTAGTGATGAGTCAGGATGCAACTGATGAAATAACGGTAGCACATGATGGTGACTGAGAATAGACGTGACACGTCCAAATTAGCTTATACAACACACGTCTCTTTTTTATTTTGCTCTTTGTGAATATAGAGGGGTGTGATATGAGCATTTCAATTGTTTTTTCCTCTTCATCTGAGTTAGAAATCATATGGTTCCTCAAAACTGGAAGATATTTTTTGTTAGGAGAGTTTGTATGGTCAGGTGTATATGGTGTTTTGATATATCAGCTCTGTTCTGATTAGAACAAAAGCCGTGATATATCCTGGCCTCTAATCAGAACAAGGTATATTGCGTCAAATAAAGGTACAGAAACGAAGCAAAAGGGAGGATCAAACCCACGACTGCCAGCATACACATACCAGAAGGGTGGAACATACTAACCATTTTGCCAGACTGCAGATACAAAACAGTTTTTGTGTCCCGGCTATGGTAAGGTGTCCTTACCCTACCCGGGACTTGCTAATACCTCCTAGGTCTTTGAAAGTGTTGTTACACGCTTATTCTGTGTTTTGAGGGTGTTTCTAACCCTAACCATCTAACCATCAAATGCTCTACAACAACAAAATTATATATACCTGAATCCTAACCTCTATCCAACCTTAACTCTAACTTCTAACCTCTAACCACTAACCACCCTAACCTAACCCAAACCACTAACCTGGCCCCTGAGGCAGGGCCAAGTGTAAGAATGATTTTTGCTGCATGGTATGTCCCCATCATTCTATATTTCCCTGTTGGTTGCTTTGTCTACTTGGTTTATGTGTTACCTCAATTTATTCGTGAGGTAACCAGAAGGTTCTAAGTTTGAATCCCATTGTGGTCTTCTTTTTCTGCGTCCTGTGATATATCAGCTCGTGTTCTAGGACCTTGTTCTAATTAGAAGCCTGGATATATCACGGCTTTTGTTCTAGTAGAACAGGGTGATATATCACTGCCCCATACTAAGGTGGTATGGTAGGCTTGGATTCAATTGATAGGAGTCATTGAACACAGACATTCCTGCTGTAAAGTAGTCAATTTTCAAATATCACCGTTTTTGGCAAATATTCTGATAGCATCACAGTTCATCTTGACTTTCTTCTTTGTTAAATGAACCGAGGACAGGAGGAAATTCTAACAGTCCCTGTTTTCATTGAAGTGAACAACTCCCTTACGAGTGTAGGTTGTGATTTTGTTTTTTGAGTTGAGCTGTTGCTTCATATTTTGATGGCTGACCTGAAGAATGCTTATGTAAGAAGATCTAGAATCGTGAACTCATCCTCAGGTAGGCAGGTATGTATATTCCCGTGCATAAAAATAATAACTAACAAGTCAGAAAAAAACCATATTTTTGCATGGAATCACGATCATAAGGACAAAGAACCAACCAAAGGTTGGTGACAAGTGTCTACAGCAAATCCTGGGGACTTGGTGTCCAATGTTTGGTCTACATTCTCAATTATAATTCATAGCAAAGCACGAGCCGGGTCTTCACTGAACTCATGGAGCTTCCTGGGGACCTGAACTAGGCTAAAATCTGGGATTTCCTTGAACATCTCGCTCACATATCAACTATGAATGTGAACTGAAAGTGTTTTCAAAGTTTCTTTCCTCCAATATATCAGATGGATCTGGATACAAGAAACTGCCTATGATCTTATGCTTAACCCGGTTTAATTTTCAGGTTATGTTTCTTCTCAAACGAGTATGGCAATTTGATCTCAGTGTCTATCTTTTTGGTGTCTTCCAAAGAAGAGAGTCAACTATGAGTGCAGACTATTCTCATTTCCACCTTTTTTGGGATCATGCAATGATTCTGACTGCCTACGAGTGCAGAAGGCTGTTCAGATTATGATTCCTGGCTATGACTGAAAGATTCCGAACTGGAGTCAACTTTCTAACTCGTACTTCGCCCCCTGACCACCATGTCGACCACACGAGATGATCTTTCCTCAATGTGGGATGACACGTAAACTCGGTACATGTGCACCACAGCGGCAGATATCGCCGACTGGGATTGTACACTGTACACGAAAATCTGTAGGCGAAGATTTCCTGCCACACAACTTTTGGGCTGTTTCGGTCAGCAACAAGAGTGTCTGAGCAGCCACTTCGGGACAGATCACTCCTAGCTAATTGTGGCTTGTGGCGACTCGCCGCAATCCCATCGCTGCTGAAAAATCCTGGGTTCAAAAACCACAACTACTTACTTCGGCATTCGGCTAATGCCCACCCCAATGATGCTGGAAGAATTCCTCCAGAAGTCTCTCAAGCCACGAACTGTAGCAATATCAACTGCCGACAAGCTCAGAACTGGTTCGCTCCTGGGGCTTGTGGATTGCTGCAACTTATCCTCAGCTGAAATTTGTATTGGTCTTGTTCTTGGCTTGCCTTTAAATGATAGGAAGCAGCCTGATGCCCCATCTGTGCTGCACACCTTCTGTGGACCATGTGTGCCTCTTGAGGCAATTTGGTGTATTCAATATCATAATGGTCTGTAGCTCTGCGCTGCAAACCTCAGCGAATACTGTACCATTTCCTCGACATCACCACATGGACACAGAGTTACAGCACTTTTGGCTCATGCTTTTTCACCCTTCCACCTTCCCGTCTATGACCAACTTTTGTGAGAAGATCTCTCAGCATTTCTGTCAAACCGAATCGAGGCATAGAATGACTGTAGCATACACTTAGAGGCTGGTGTATGTAGGTACGGTACCCGCCATGTTCTTTGTAGGACCACGTGCGGTAATATATCCTCCTCCTCCTCCTCCTATGAGTGTGATTCATGGCTTATGGCCTCCTTTTCTTGAGTGGTTGATTTCATTGACAGTCTTGAGTCTCCTAAAATCCTGTAACCTGTTAACCTGATTCATATTTGATGGTGTGCATGGGAAATTGGAAACGAGGAACCAACCGCAGGTTGGTCATAGAATCCTTTTCAGGACGTAGGTGTCACAACGGCTCACCAAATTTGTTCGCAGTGCTTGAGGTTGGGATGGTCATGGCATCTCATAGACATCAGTCATTTGTTCTAATTTTTTGTAGCGGAGCACAGGTTCCTGCTAGTTTGAACTAAACAGGATGAGGAAATACATTATCCTGTCCCATTGAATAATTATCATCATAGGCATGAGCTGGTAGGACCTTGAGGACTTGACGGCGACATAAATGATAGTGAGGAATGTCAATGTGTTGAAGGCCTGTTATATACCATGCCGGAATGGACCTAGGACGAGATGGAAGATAGGCCAGAGGTTCCGGAGGCTCCGGTTAGTACCGGAGGTACCGGAGGGCCCAGAAGAGGTCCGGTGCAGTATAAAGGAAGGATAGCAACACCACAGGGGGTTAAGGGTGAGCTAACACCTTGACTGACGGATAAACGGAAGTCGAGGTACCGGAGGTGATAAGGGGTACGAAGACGACTCAGATCGAGAGGAAGAACTAGGCAACAATTAACGTTAATAATCAAACTGAAGTACATGAAGTAAAGACGTAGTATTTAAATGGAATACCTAATTGTATTCCCAAATAGGAAGGAGAGTGGTTCATGACAATAAGACTTGTCATGAGGACTGATGATAAGTTGTAAGACAATTAAAAGGAAGATGAGAAGACGGATAAACGGGAAACGCTCAGTAAGCCTTCATTGCGTAAAAACCCGATGCTTCCGGAAGGTCCGGAGGCTCCGGAATATCACCGGAGCTCCGGAACCTACCGGAGTGACCGGAAGGTCGACGGGAGGCTTTGGGATGTTGCATGGATATAACAGTATCCCCCTCTTAGGTTCCTCTCCCATGAGGGACCCAAGAGATGACGAGTTGGTCGAACAATGAAGGAGCGTGGGAAAATAAACAAGATCAAAAATTCACGTGCTGTTGGTTTTGACTCAGACCTTTCTTTCTTTTGCACCACGACCATCTCCGGCACTTAAACACCACAACACGATGTCGAACAACGGAAACAGTGACAGTGGGCGCGAGGGGTCCAGCAATAGAAACCGCAGCGACGCCGGCAATGGCAAAAAATCCGGAAAGGGGAAGGCGCGCGCAACGACGGCGGAACTGCGCGAGGAAGCCACGCAGCGCTTCTACGAGGAGCGGGAGGAACGCCGGCGGGTGCTGATCGCCGCGTACCAGGAGCAGGCGGTGGAGGCCTCCCACCGCGCGGAGGCCGCCCAGGAGGATGCCGCTCGCGCGCTCCAGCTTGCTCGCGACCTGGAGCTGTTGGACGCGGAGGCTCCGGCATTCGACGAAGTGCCGGCAATCGAAACGTTGTCCCCGGAGCATGCGGAGGGTGGCGAGGGCGACGACGAGCTGAACGACGAGGACGACAGCGACGTCGAGCAGGAGGGGGAGAATGGTGCGTCGCAGTAAAATCCGGAGGTTCCGGTACTAACAAATTTTTTTCTTCCTAGCCTGCGATTCCTGCCGCAAGAGCAGCGAGGTGTGCGTCGTCGAATACGGCCGCACTGCGTGCCGCCGGTGCCGTGCGAAGCACGTCCAGTGCAGTCGCGCGTGGCCCCTCGGACCGCCTCGCGTCAACCAGTGACGTGCGGCACAGGAGGCCCGTCGCCAAGGGTCCGCACCGGTTGCGGGGCCCTCGCGGACGCGCCGGAACCCCCGAACAGAGCGGGGCAACCGGAGCGACCGTGAGGTGCGCGATCGCACGCGGAAGGAGCGGGAACGGAGGGCGCGGAAGGCGGAACGCAAGGAAAGTGTGCGAGAGAAGCTCCGAGAGCTTGATGCCCACGTCGGGTACCTCGGGGAGCAGGTGGGGCGCACCATGTTGCGCTATAAGCTGGCATACCGGGCGTGCCAGCTTATTCTCAAGACGCTCGCAGCGCCGGAGAGTGGTCGGGAGGTGCCGCCTGGGGTTGAGCGGATGCTCCGGTGGATGGCGGCCGATATGGAGGCCTCCAAATGGGACTTCTCCCTTGCGGAGGCGGCGGAGCTCGACCTGGCCGCCGAGGAGCCGGAGATGGACGAGGATGCGCCCCCGGCGAAGCGCCAGAGGTTGATGAAGCGCGGAAGCCCCGAGGTGGCGGAGAAGGAGGTGGAACCCGTCGAGTCGGAGGACTTGGAGGCGGAACCGGAAGCTCCGGTTGCGCTCCGAGCCCGTTCCGAATCCTGGCCGGAGGATTTCCGGTCCACGGACGGCGGGGAGGATGAGAGGATGGATGTGGACGTCCCCGAGGTTCCGGAAGCCCCGGAAGCACCCGCGGAGACGGAGGAAATGGGGGAAGTCGTGGAGCTGGATGTGGCAGAGGCGTCGGAGGGGCAGGGAATGCCCGAGGAACGCACCACGGGCCAGGCGGAGGCGAGGACAATCACGGTCCTTACCTTCAAGCCCGATCCTGAGCCAGTGCCGCCTCCGCCTCCCACTCCGCCACCTGTACCGGAGGCTCCGGTACGGGTGAAGAGGGAGTCGGAAGAGCGAGAGTTCCAGACCTTGGTGCTCCAGCCAGGAGCGCCAGCGGGATTCCACGAGGAGGACGGGGTGTTCGTCTTGGACAACGAGGATGCGGAGATGGGGGAGCCGGAGGCTCCGGGAGGCAAGCCGGAGTCGTCCGGAGGTGAAGGCGAAGGTCCAAAGTGACCGACGAACAATATAGAGACAATTGTAATTAATGAATGTTTTGTATTTGTGGATTTGGAAGAAATCTTTTTCTTGATTTGATTTATGTTGAGCTTGAGTGAAATGGAAAGGATCCGGAGATTCCGGTTTATTACCGGAGGGTCCGGAGAAAGAATGGTGAGGATTCCGATGTGACAGAATAGAAAGCAACGTTCCGGAGCAGTTCCGGAACCGGAACGCATCGTATACGATACGGGTTGGATTCCACTGTAGGAACTGTCGGATTTAACGAATGAATAATTGGAGAAATGATAATGATTGGAATATTGATGATTGATAAGAGGAGTGTTATTCCGTTGATTGGAAAAGTGACCAAATCAGGATGTTGATTGGTCCACTCCGTCTGTCGATAAGGAGTGTGATGCCGGAAGGGAACCGGAAGAATTCGGAAGCGATCCGAAAGGAAACCGGAAGGAATAGACAGAGAGCCGGAAAGACTCCAGAGGGATTATCCGGAAAAGTACCGGAAAGGTTCCGGAAGCGTACCGGAGGCGATCCGGAAGTATGCCAATGGATAGGCGGCAAAGAAGGGAAAGTGGATGGGCATAGGAGTGGTTAATGAAGTTGCCCAAGATCCCGAATGGGATAAGAGAAGGTGATGTGAATTGAGTACCGATGCAAGAGTTGATCGTGACGACTCTCGGGGAATCAGATAATACTCAATATGTGCCCGGAAGTGGAGGGATGGGCGAAGATGGGTGGAATAATCGGAGGGGTAGATTGATGCACCCAGATGCACAGATGCCGTATGGATAACAGAAGGTTGTCGACCACTATGTCTGGAAACTCCGGAGGTTCCGGAGTATCCGGAGCTCACGGAAGGATCCGTTGATGCATGGGTGAGGGTTGTCGGATGGTTCCGGTACCGGTTGGATAATTGGTGGATGGTCCGGAGGGTGAACGATGTCCGGAACAAGACCGGAATACCGGAATACCGATGAATGATACCCTGGAATGCGTATTGGTAGTTGGTTGAAGATTGATTGGATCTGAAATCGAATAGCGAGCGCAATTGTGCCGTCTGCAGAGAGGAAGGCAAAACGACAAGAGATGGACTGAGAGGATGTGTTCCGCATGGTATGCTAACTTTTTGATCAATAGTCTGCACTTCTTGCGAAGAAAAGTTGAAAATTATCGGAGTTTTTATAGGCTTATCCCCCTCTTAAGGGTAGACGTCCCATCGTCTGCCGACAATTCCACATCCTCCGAGTCACTCCGGTAAGCGCCGGAGAACTCCGGAAATTACTGGAGAGGCCCGGAAAGGCCAGAGAACCACCGGAAGGTGGGAGGATCGAAGAATCCCGACAGCTCGAAAGCAGGAGAAATCTCGACTGCAACGAGAGCGATAGGGATTAATGGTCGTAACTCGGAATTTGGAATCTTGGGCTCCGGAGAAGAGCTGCGGAAATCGGAGATACCAGAGGTTGATTCGGAGCGTCGGAACGCCGCACGGCGAGGATTCCAAGATGTGGAGAGAGTTTCCGAGAGGTCCGAGCGACCAAACTCGGAATACGACCGGATGAACACCACCTCCAAAGATACATGGAGGCGGAATGGGTGGAGCTGTTCGCCAAAGAATAGAATGGAAAAGGCGAAATTTGATGGAAAAGCTCCAGGTGCCCGAAAAATTCTTCAAGCCAAGTACGTCCGGTTCAAAGACGTTGACTCCGAAAATGCAGACATCGATGAGTGCTATAATGGCGCCCGAAAATGGATGGTCTGGGGGCTCCGGTAATGACGTAGTGTCCGGAGCCTCCGGACCAAGCACACGATGATGCTGGAACGGAGGAATCAAAGGTGGGATGATTGAACGGTAGAACCAGAGGTTTCGAGGTTGCTGCCAAGTGAATAATCCTGTTTTTGTACGATGTGCGAACTCCTTATCGTAAAGAATCCGGAGATGTTCTGGTAGGACTGTTGAAACCTGTTTCCTGAGGCCACCGGAGGATAACGTATGAGTAATCCGTAGACGTCAAGGACAATTGACAGTAAGCCGCCGGAGAACACGGATCTCCGGAGGTCATCGAAGGATGACCTACGATGGAACGGGTGAACTGGATAATCCGGAGGCGATCGGTGAAGCCGGAGGAAAGCATAGGTCTCCGGGGGCCATCGGAGGAAACTACGGGTGACCCGGAGAAGCCAGAGGCGGTCGGGTCTCCGGAGATTATCGGAAGATGGCCTACTTGTAACCCGGAGGAGAACGATGGACTACAGGTGAGATCAAGGGTAAGATTCGGAGGAAGCCGGAGGAGAATGCAAGTCTCCGGAGGCTCCGGAATAGATGCAGATGTTGTGCCCATGATCAATGAAGTGAATCCGGAGGACATTGGTCGAAAGGTTCGAACAGGAGTTTTGGATGCACAAGGAAAGTTCCCTGACTTGCGACGTGGAAATTGATCTGAATTCCACGGAGTCCAAGAATTGGCGTAACTTCGAAATGATTGTTGAAAGGCGAAGACCGAAAAGGGCGAGGATGAACAATAAGGCTAACAGCCTAAATATAAAATTGAGAAAGAGGTTAATTGGCCTCTTGAGAAGTGCGATCCGCGAGCGGAAGCCAAGCAAATGCCGGAACGCCCGGAGGACCGTGAAGCGAATAGCCTCGGGGTATGACCGGAGGTTACACGAAGCAATAATTGCTCCGGAGGTTACCGGAAGTAAGGTGCCCAACGGATGTCGACGAGACAACCGGAGTGAGCGGAGGGGTGTCCGGAGAGTATCCGGGACAATGTCCGAAACCGGAGAGTGTCCGGAAGGACTTCCGGAAGAAGGTGACGAGTCAAAATCCGGAAAGGAGAGACAGATGTCTCGGAGATGTTCCGGAGGAACGGAATGACGTTCCGGAGGAACGATGGCACGCAGGCCGATGAGACCGAAGGGACTCGAGGTGATGGCGTTAAAACTGTCGGTATGAGCAGCGGAGGGTGTCGGAGCTCCGGCGCAGCATTGCTCTACCCGTGATTGGGTACCGAACCAATATCCGACATTGCTGCCGGTCGTGTGCACACTAAGCCCCATGTGAATAAGGAACAGATCAGTTGGAAACTTCCGACTAGTCAATCAACGGATTGATACGGTGGAGTTTGCCGGTATCCAGGAACCAGATTGATGGGGAATCAGAATCGATGACGCCGAGTTCCGAATAGGAACATCACCAGATGATGGAATTATGACAGACGAGGCTGCCGATTAGAGGGAAGAAGTTGCCGATGAGATCCGGATGGGAGATTATATCCGGAACTTCCGTGAACGGAGGAAAACCCATAGATTCACAGATAAGTAAACAAAAACAGATCCGGAACGGAGAGGGAGTCTCCGGTCGGAAGTTGAAAACCACGGCAAATTCTGGGATGATAGAGATAATGAGATCATAGATCCGGCTCATAAGAGCGGAACTGTCGTGTGAGTGGAAAAAGAATGGATGCGTGGGTATGATGAACTCGGAAATGCCTCCGGAGGCCGACGCGGACGACCGGAGGCGAGTTTTCGAGGCTGCTGGTCAGTTAGGCACTGATATTGGTCGGAACGGTGGATTTGGCAGATGAGGTTGCGCCGGAATGAGCCGGACGCTTCCTACACTTGGCAACTTGGTGTCCAGAGCCTCCGCAGTACATGCAAAGACCCTGGACCTTCCGTCGTTCGTGTTCCGCAGGGAGAATCCGTCCGTTTTTACCGAGTAGCTTGTTGACAGACTCCGGAAACTTCGGGTGACGAGCCCCGGAGACTCCGGAGGCTCGACCGGAAAGTTCCGGTGCTGCGGACTGCGGTATGGAGGGTGCGGAAGGCGCGTAACTGAGGACGGAAAGTGCCGGTGACAGTGTGCCAAAATCAGAACTGCCGGAATCTCCTCCGAGGGATCCGGAATCATCCGGAAGTTGAGTATCTTCAACTCGAGCTTGCTCTTCATCGATTCGCTGCCAGTACCAATAGTCGATACGGCGTGCGATTGCGCGAACACCTGTGAGCGAGCTCGGATAGGTGTACCGATCCATCTCCGAGGTGATCCGGAGAGGGAGTGCCGTGCAGAGAGCGTGACTGAGAGCGGAATCGCTCCAATCAAGAAGAGAAGCGATTTTGTCGAAGTTTGCGAGGAATGGGATGATCCGGTCGGAATGTTTCATCCGGAGGCGTCGGAGCTGATCCTCTGCGACTCCGGTCGGATCCGGAGGACCGAATACGTCGAAAAACTCCATAATGAACAAGGAGAAATTTCCTTGCCATGGAAGTTCCTGCTGCGGGCCGGAGGTTGCGAATAGGCGTGCAGCGTCACCCCGGAGGAACGACAAGATGAATAAGTTCTTGTCGTCGTCCGTGCGGAAGTCCCGAGGACGCTCCGCAAAATGCAGGTAGCATTGGGCTAGGAAGGGATGGAGTTTCGAGGGATCGGTACCGTAGAAGAATTCCGGATTCCGGAGGTTAGACCGGAGAGAACGAGGAGCTGCGTTGGAGGAGTATAGAATGGTATCCGGAACTCCGTCCGTGAACGCAGATGAGCTCGGAGGACGCGATGAAAGGAGATTGGTGTGATGGGAAAGATTTCCGCCGATGCTGTCATGAGTGCCATGGAAAACGTAGTCCGGCGAACCGGAGTACGACGGAGGATCCACCGGTGGTTGGATATGATGTACCGGTTGGCAATAGTGATGGAAGACAGCGGATGGGACGGGATAAGTCTGTCCGGTCTCAGCGCTTCCAGAGAACACTCCGGAGATTCCCGGAACAGGAACCGGAGGTTCCGGAGGATACGCCAAGGGTTGTGGGAAGCCGGTATAGACCTGATGAAAACCCGAGTTCCATGGAACGATTGGACTGGAAGTACCCGGAACAAGGTACGGGGTCCATGGATTGGCAGGAAATACGTCGGAGGACGGAGTCGACTCCGAGGCATCACAAGGTGTGGCAGTGTTGTGACCAAGGTGACACTCCTCAACGCCCAGCGGATAGTCCGCGAGCGATAGGAAAACAAGAGGAGTGGTGCCGAAGGAAGGATAAGACATGATTGCCAGCCAAGACGGTGAGTTTGATTATACTGTTATATACCGTGCCGGAATGGACCTAGGACGAGATGGAAGATAGGCCAGAGGTTCCGGAGGCTCCGGTTAGTACCGGAGGTACCGGAGGGCCCAGAAGAGGTCCGGTGCAGTATAAAGGAAGGATAGCAACACCACAGGGGGTTAAGGGTGAGCTAACGCCTTGACTGACGGATGAACGGAAGTCGAGGTACCGGAGGTGATAAGGGGTACGAAGACGACTCAGATCGAGAGGAAGAACTAGGCAACAATTAACGTTAATAATCAAACTGAAGTACATGAAGTAAAGACGTAGTATTTAAATGGAATACCTAATTGTATTCCCAAATAGGAAGGAGAGTGGTTCATGACAATAAGACTTGTCATGAGGACTGATGATAAGTTGTAAGACAATTAAAAGGAAGATGAGAAGACGGATAAACGGGAAACGCTCAGTAAGCCTTCATTGCGTAAAAACCCGATGCTTCCGGAAGGTCCGGAGGCTCCGGAATATCACCGGAGCTCCGGAACCTACCAGAGCGACCGGAAGGTCGACGGGAGGCTTTGGGATGTTGCATGGATATAACAAGGCCAGGCTGAGGCTCAGGAATCCTTTGACATACAGAACACTGTGGATCTAAGTCATTGAGAGCCTGAGCACGGCGGAAAATACTCACACCGGCAGAGTCGATATGAAAATGCAAACTGGGTATAGCTCATCAAAATTGGTGACCATCCTGCTAAATGCCCTTACCGTGGTATGGGTCAATGCCAGGGAGTGGTGGAGTAATAGCGTGACCTGGTCCGTGCCCTGAGATAACTGAGACATGGCGTAGATCACAATGGCCCACAAGATTGCGGCTGCCACATAACGAAATATCTTGCTCTGTGCCGTTATGGCGTAGACGCTTTGGGTGAGGATGAGCGACATGAAAATTGGAAAATGCTGGTCTTACCGTAGAGCAATAAAAAGCTCCGCTGCGGTAGTCAGGAGCGCCGTCTCAAGTGTTTCCATGAAGCCATAGCGGCTGCGCCTGAAAAGAGGAGGGTGAGAAATGGACATTTCCACGCCAGACTCAATCACTGACTTTGAGGGTCAAAATGCACTTTTAATATTCTGCTACACTTTTTTGAGATTTTCATTTTTCCACTTCTTTTTTTATGAAAACGTCAATTTTCCGCTTCTTTTTTGAGCCAAGACAGTGGAGCAGGCAAAATCAGATTTTCCGCTCTCTCTCTTTTTCGGTGACTTTCAACTTCTGCTACATTTTTTGACAGGTTTGTGATTCCCTACTCCTTTTTTGAGCTGGAAAAAAAAAACCACTATATTTCACAGGGGGCAACGAGCGAGGCAGGTAACTGTTACGTGCCTCAAAGGCAGTTGCCAGGCAGTTGCTAGGCATGCGACGGAGCAGGTAGCGCCACAGTCAAAGAGCTCAAAGAACTCGTGTGCCTGCTCGGCTTTCAATCAGCTTACCCGGGTGCGCGATCACCTGCTCATTGAGGTCTCACGCTGATCGCGTCGCACAGTAGATACCTGGTTGCTTCACCACAAAGTATTCCCCTTTACTGGTGTAGTTTGCGGTCTTTGATGAATGATATTCTTCTATCTCTACCTGAGGGGTACACCACACAACCGTACGCCCCGTCCATCAACTCCGAGGGCCTCGGTAGGTCATTTTTGGATTTTGATGCGGTCTTTGAGTTTTCTCCGCGTCTTTGTGTCCTTGCATTTGAATTTGGGGCTGAACAACGTTCCAGTCTCCATTGTTTTTTCTCCATTCCTCCTCTTCAACACGTCCCAAACATACCCCATGCCTGATTCATCCCAACCTTCTACCGGCAACAACGGCCCGACTCCCAAAGCGGGGACAAAGAGGCCTCGTGATAAAACATCGCCTTCTTCCGCTCCCCCACCATCCACTAAACGACGTCGCGCACGCGGTACTATGCCTCCATCCGAGACGAAGGCACGCCGGGATCAACATCATCTCAAACTTGCTGATGTCAAGCCCGAAGACAAGAAACTTAAGGTGCAGAACCGATTGACTTTTCTTTGTGCAACAGTATTCATTTCATAATCACAGCTCGCATTTTATACGCACCTTCGCATGATGTGGGGGTCCTTTCATGGCGATGTTGTGCCCAAATTGATGCCATATCGGCGTTTGAGAAGAGCCGATATGTTTCGCCGGATGATCTTGATGCGTTCACTGCTTCTCTTGACGCCGCCTATTCCAACATCATAGGTGGAGCAATTTCGGCTGTTGACAGTATGCGGCAGGCAGCGTATCACAGTCGAGCGCGCAGCCAGATCGCCGCCAATATTTACGAAATGGACGAACACTTCCTGCGTGTTACGTATTCCGCTATACTTTCCTTTGGCCTTCAGAAATGGCGCCCCGATGTCCTTGGGAACTTCGGTTCCGCATACAATCAGGTCCACGAGCTCATTGCCATTAAAACATTCCAAACTATCGCCATATCTCACGCCTACTCTCGTCTCAGCCCCAACCTCGTCAACCTCGCCAATCACAAACTCCTATCACGTTTTTACCGAAATTACGTGTACTCGTACATCTACAAATTGGCGAAGAAGGAGATGAAGGCAGCGGGCAGTGTCAAGAAGGGGATCCGGGACACGAACACGTATAAACGCCGCAAAGAGGTGTGTTGTAATTCCCTTCGCCCTACCTCCTTGTTAATGAATTACCCAGACAGCCGAAGAACGAACCGAGTTCCTCCGAAGCGAGGGTTATCGTTCCCGCGTTATTGCGTTATCCGAAGAGGTGGAGTGTCACTCGGATGACGAACCCTCATTCGATGCCAACGGCAATCCTATTCTCGATGCCGCTGGCAATCCCGTCTATTCCATCTCCATCTATGCCAAATCTGCTCGTAACCCTCACATCACCGAGTTTTTCCGTGCGGTGGACGCTGCCAGGGCACAGGTCAAAGCTGCAACAAAGAAACGTAGGCACATCGCCCTGCCCCGCACACGCGTACCTTCGAATTTGGAGTCTGATATCTCTCAGCGCTTCCCTGTTGGCGTTCCCCTCGATTGGTTCGAGCCGAACTATTTCAATGCCCTTCCTGCCGCACTCAGAGCTAACTATACTGATGCCGGCATTGCCCTGCCACTCGCGGAGGACATCTCTCTCGACAACAACGACTACAAAACATTGAAGAAGACTCCCTTCATGAAGAAATACGGCAACAAGGTCAAGGAACGATACCATCTGCCGTCGGAGGAGGAGTTGGCGCAGATGGATAAATCGGGTGATGGGACGAGTTCAGACGAGGATGATATGGATGTTTGATAGTCATTTACGATAGCCCCATTGTATGCATCTCTCTCATTCCTGCGTTTGTTATTTGCACAGTCGTCGAAAGTCAGTAGAGAAAATGCACCTGAAGTTTGTGTTTGACAGCTAATTGACAGCTGTGGCAATTCACTTTTGATCCGCTTTGTTCCGCGATTGTTCTGAGGTGCCTTGTCCTATTTTTTTCAGCTTATGGCTTATTGCTGTGAATGGGGGATTGAGATGCATTTTTTCAAGTTGAGAGAGAGAGGGAAAAGAGATAGAAAAGAGAGAAAAGAGAGGGAGATTCAGAGACTTGCAATTTATCTGCACCAAAACCGCGGTTTCCGATTCGTCATGATTAGCCCACGATGCGTGGCTGTTTCGCTAATCATCACCTACCTACCGCTATCAAGACCTATTGCCGTCGGAGATATTTCTCAAAATGCTATACGTCCCAGCCAATCAGTTTTCAAGATCTTATCACCGCTGACAATCACCACGCTGATTTTGCCGACTCTGAGTCTCTCGTTCATCAACGAAGTGGACGACAAGGAAGTGCTGCTAGGCACTGGAAACCTCTTCCCATATTTGGAGAGGAAATACCTTTTGTAAGTTTCTATTTATCCTATTTTACAATTTGCTGAATTAAAGTCTATTCCAGTGGGATTGAAGACGTTGGTCCGCTGGTCGGGTGCAAATGCGACGGCACACAGGGTTGATTAAGAGTTGCCAATGGCCCCCAGAACTTCAACTGATCCGGATGGAACCTGATTGAATTCCGGAAAGAGTTCTGCTATCAATGTGCGATACTGAGTATAGTGATCCATATAGCGATGAGTCGAGTTCGGACGAGGAGGATATGGATGTTTGATAGTCATTTACGATAGCCTCATTGTATGCATCTCCCCTATAGATCCATGAGTCTGGTATTTGCGGAGTCAGATAGGGACCAACCTACCTCACCTCGGTGTGCCGGTTGCATCTAGAAGAAATTTTGGAGAGTCCGGTGGTAGTAGTTTTCTTCGACAGCTGCCCACTTTTGGCACAGGTGGGAGGTTATTACTGAAAATATTCTTGAATGTGTGGAACAATAAATTAGGTGGCAACTTATTTATTAGCTCTACTCTCAGAGTCTTATCAACACCTGGCACACTACTTTAAGAAGGCAAAATGTTCCTTTTCATGTTCAGAGACTATGCCAAGGTTCGGCTTTGATTCATTTTGCAGCCCAGGCTCCCCAGAGTCAAACCTTTGTCTGAGTCTATGACCAAATACAACCAAATTAATTTTGCACATTCGACTCTTAGCATTCCAGAGTAACACTTGGCACACTATCTTAGGAAGCCGAAATGTTTCTTTTGATGTGCAGAGCCTATGCCAAGGTTCAGTGTCAATTCATTTTGCAGCCCAGGTTCCCTAGAGCCAAACCTCTGTCCGAGTCTATGACCAAATACAACCAAATTGATTTTGTGCATGCAACTCTTAGCTTTCAAAAGCAACACTTGGCACATTACCTGAAAAAGCTAAAATGTCCCTTCCTTTCTGTAGTGATTTACTTGCAGCTCAGTTTGCATTCATTTTACAGCCCAGTTGCCCTGAAGCCTAAACTATTCCCACATTTTAACCAACCAGATCTTCGGCAGCCCACTTTTGGCACAGGTGTCAGGTTATTACTGAAAATATTCTTGAATGTGTGGAACATGCATCAGAGCCCCCCGAAATCGGTTTTGTCTCCAGGACAGTGATTTGGTACATTACTTCATGACAATTTGTTGGACTCCCACAGTGAGACTAAACAAATTTTCATAATACAAGAGCTAGGAGATACTACATGACAATACCTATTGACGACGGCCACGGTTCAAAGCCCAAGAAATGACTAAGATAGCTTGCTTGATTTTGTAGGTGCCTGCCGGCCGCTTGTAAACTGCAAGGTGGGTAATGATGTGTCTTGGTTCAATAATTAAAAATTCCCCAGACGGGGCAGCATCAACAATTGTTGCATATAGATAAGGCATAGAGTAGAATGGGGCTTTCCATTGGTCACTCAGAGAAAGCTTCTTATGAGTCTCCACTACAAGAAATGTTTGCATATGACCTTGAAGAGGTAGTTGCCATATTCTTCTAATGTATCCAGTAGTAAGACCTAGGTTGGCAGATGGATTATGAAATTGAATGGCACTACTGCCTTCATTGACTTTCTGACAACTAAAGATTCTATGGTCAATTGTGTGCCGCGGTTTTAAAATACCTCTGGGCGGTAAAATTAAAGCCCCAACTGGATGAGGAATAGCCTTGTTTGCACGCCATGGCTGGCCATTAGATTGCAAGTAGCCCAGAATATTGTCATAGTCCCATGTTGAGAGATCAGTTCCCCGTCCAAGAATATTTGCAACCTCTGAGGCATTCAATGGCTTGGAAGGGGTCCTGGAGTCTGAATCATCGTCGGGCTGAAGGATCGCAGCCAATTGCTGAACAGGATCCACAGATTCACGCAATTTGGCATCATTCAGATTTGCTTCAAGACGACCACGGCGTGCCATCTGACGTAGCATGGTGAGGTCCATGTCATCTATAAATTTGTTAGCATACTTGTTCTTTTCAACAATGGATCACCACATACGGATCTTTCGGTTTGTTTTGATTTTGCCAAATCTTCCATTCATACGCTCTCCTGGAAACTCACTCAGTGATGCGAATGGTCCCCAGAACTTCAATTGGTGTGGATTATGCATTGCATAATGGTGATTCGGTACCCGATTGAACTCTGGAAAGAGTTCCGTTATTGATTTCCGATATTCTATTTCATGGTCCATGTAGTTATCAGCTTCACTGTTGGATGTGGTGTACGAGGCAATAATATTTGTACAAGCCACAAGATTGTAGAAGTTGTCAAGAAGTTTTTTCCCTGTCACATCTGTTCTCCACCAAAGTTCTGGTACAATGAGCGGAAATATAACTGTGAACAGGGTGAGGAGCTCCTGTGCTTTCAGTTTCCCATGTGATGCTTCACCAAGATTTTTTGGAGGTCTCCCGACCCATGAAGGAAGTTCAATGTCTTGAATGCAAGAGCGAATAAGTGTGATTTGATAAGGCAGCATGTTGAACACAATATGTCCGTCAAAATCCATAGGACGAAATTCTTCATCATCATCGGAGTCATCAAGAAGCATCTCTACAAAGGGTACTTGTCCTGCGATAGGTGTACTGGACCTGTCCGAATCGGAGTGTTGGTCGGAATTTTCGCTCGTTGCACTGTCATCTTCATCTTCAACTTCCGTGAAATCATCCTCTGTCCCCATTAAATCATCCTCTGTCCCTGCTTCCTCTTCCTGTAATGACTGTAGTTCTTCCGAAGCATCAGATGCTTCGGATTCCGAAAAGTCATCCTCCTTCTCTAAGTCTGAAACTTTTTTCTGTTTATCTGCATTCCTGCCAATCCCCCAAAAAACTCGGAGATGATGCTGGAGCTTGCCCTCAATGGAATTATGCATCATTCCTAAGACAACATGGAGGACTGGATCCCAGTATAGAATATCATGTATTGGTGTCCGACGGACTCCTGTTTTTTTTGCCAAAGCTTCTTTATCCTTGATGGTCTTTATATTTTCCCATTCCTGGGCCTGAGCCCTGACAGTTTGGCCATCCCGGTAAGTCCAGGATTCATGGTCGAGATTATCTATATCATCTGATGAAAGAAGGCACCAAGTGCAAAACATACGTGCACTGTGTGACAAATAGCCTGCCACTTCTCTGATTGCCCCCAAGTCTGCAAGCAAAGCAAGAAGTCTTGCCTGAACAAAAACTCCTTCTGCATGTCGGGGAGTTGCAAACTTTTTCCCTGGAGGCAAATACTCATTCATCATTTTTGCAAATGAATCCATAATATGAGAGATGGTCCACACATCTGGCTTGTTTGGGCCAGGAATTAATCCCAAGATAAAGACATTCTCCAACAAGAACCGGACCTTAACAGGCAGGTTTAGGCAGTAGAGAACAATGGCTCCACATGATATAACTTTGCCTATTAAAGTGTGTTATTGAAAATCAAGACTAAAACCGTAAAAGAACATGCCTGCAATTTTATTTGTAAACGGATTGAACCAATCAATATATATGGCCCAGACTAGATGATAAGGGTATTGAAGAAAGTTTCCAAGGCTTTGCCATGCCGGACTGTGATGGATGTCGTGCATATGATCACGAGGAACACCTTGGGACTGTTGGTACTGCTGAGATGTCTGGATCAAATAGTCCTCAATATGTGGCCTGGATAAGAAGAAAGAGAGCCAGGAATCAAATGATTGGGTGCTATAATGGGACCTTGGTACACGCTTTGGGCCATTGGTGGTCTTTCTGTTCATCCACAATTCTGTGTTACAATATCTTGCCCCCTTGACTTTCTGCCATTTGCATATTGTGGGAATGGCATTGGCAGGATATTGTTTGTAACATTTTGGGCAGCAAACCGTTCGGATGATTTCGGGTTCTAACCCACGAGAGTAAATCGTCCGAATGTCACTGGGAATATCTAGATTGGGTGGCTGAAAATCATAGCCCATAGATTGAAAGGCATCAAATAAAAGCTTGAAGGCCAGAGCTAAAATGAGTTTCAAGGCCCGTAAAAACTTGTTGGTATTCATTCGACTTGTTCCAGCACTGAGATTGAGCCATACTGCAAGTATCATGCATAAATTGACAACAGGAGCTAAGACTATTTACCGGAATTAATGGATCATAATTTGTTCAAGAAAAACTGATGTACTTCTCTGGAAATTTGGAGCTGACCTCTGTGGGGGTGAAGAGATTGGTATATCTGGGGGATGCCATCCAGTATTTGCTTCTGGTGCTTCATCATCTTCGTCCGCATGTTGCTGAGCTATCTTCTGCCGTCTGTCACGGGCCTCGTGTGTTTGTCTTGTGCGAAAACTGACTGGAGACCCTGCCGGATTTTTGACCCGACAAACAGAGCAGACACAATTAACCATGAGAGAAGAGGATAAAGTGATGGAGTGGGAGGGAAGACAATATCATCCACCAGATTCACTCCTGACACCCGACATCTGTGTGGGAAGCGCCGGGCCGCAAATCTGCACATGTGATCACGTCAGGAAGGCGATGGTTGTCATGAGACCTCTTTCCCCGCTTTAGGAGGACCGTGGTTGCTGGTGGAAGTTCAGGAGGAATTGGGCATAGGTGGTAGTGTTGAATAAGAGGAATGAAGCAAAAATTTTGGGGACTGGAGCAGTCTGTCTATTCAGTTAAAATGTAAGTGCAACAAAGATGCAGAGACAAAAGACCGCATCAAATTCCAAAAATGGCATATGTGCCACACGAGGCTTGATGGATGGGCGGAGCATACAATTGCATGGTGTAATACACCTCAAGTAGAATAGAAAAAAATATTATTGAAAGATTGCCGCAAAACTAGATGAGTAAGGGGAAACACGCTCTGGTAAAGAAACCACGTATTTCCGACGTGACGCGATGCCAGTGAGCGTGAGAGCTCGAAGAACAGGTGATCGCGATGTGACAAACTGGATAAGCGGATTGAAAACCCGGAGCCACGAGGGCTTCGCGAGGTCTGACGTGTGGCGTAACATGCTCTCTGACATGCCTGTCAACTGCCTGGCAACTGCCATTGAGGCAGGTAACAGGTAGTGTTGCCGCAGATTGAGTTGAGCTGAGACAGTGTGGCTAACTCGTCTCAACTCGATCAAGCGAGGCGAGGCGAGTTTTGATCGAGTTGAGTCGAGTTGGTGATCCCATCAGTCCCACGATGCCCAATTGGGAAGCACGCCCTCCAAAAGACCTCGGAGGAGAGCCTTGGGGGTCCATAGGACAACCCAATGTCATATAATGACATCCGGGAGGTTTCCGGATTGTTTGACAACGACCAAATTAATATTCCGAAGATATATAGTACATGGACCCGTCATATGGCTTCACGACGGTCTTTTAGTTATGTTCAGCGCATATAAAGGACCACCGAGCGGTAAGGTATATTTGAGACACAATTATATCGAATTTCCTTGCTTCTTGATTTTTTTCGGTGGGCTGAGATGGTCCGGCTTCACAAAATGCTAGTAGAATAGCCCAGCACGCGCTTTACAAATGGCGGATGGGAAAATGATGGCAACAATTTGTCACAACTCGTCTCACACCGGTCTGCAACTCGCCTCGACTCGGATGATCGAGTCCATCAACTCGATGGCCGAGCCGAGTTGCAAATCGGTGTGAGCTCACACCGACGGCAACACTAGTAACAGGTACGTGCCTCGGTCCTTGCCCCCTGTGTTTATGACTGAATTACAGAATGTCAATAAGTGTCTGGGACAGCTACAAGGATTTTATGCAAGACAACTACATGCAAACTCAGACTACCAAGGGTACACACAATTGATTGCCCAAATTCCCTAATCAGGAAATCTGATCTCTTGCACATTGGAGACTTTTGCTCCTCTAAGGTCTGATCCAACGGCAATGAGGTGGTCAGCCTTGATGGATCTGCAGACCAACGAGCCGGTTCATGCAGTGCTTAGTAACAGCATTGCCGGTCACACACATTGTCATTTAGATACTCTTTGAATATAAGTTTCTTTTAGATGTTTGCTATGTAGCCTACTCACCATCCTTTCCGTACTGTATTCTTGATTTAATGTTGATCCTTGCCCCTGGCACTTTTCTGTGGTGCCAATCTTGAGTATGCATGCCTGATTTACTCATGTGATCGTGTCGCACTGCCACAATCACGGACTTCTGTGATTCATTTGAGTTATTCAAAGGACTTGACTGTAATTCTCGGGGTCTTCCAGCTACACATTAGAGAGCATAAAATTCAATCATAACTGTAGCAGAATTTTTTTTTCAACTCAAAAAAAAAAGCGGGATTCACTCATTCCAAAAAAGGAGTGGGGAATCACAAACCTATCAAAAAATGTAGCAGAAGTTGAAAGTCACCGAAAAAGATAGAGCAAAAATCTGATTTTTCCCGCTCCACTGTTTCATGGATCTTGGCTAAAAAAAAAAGGAGCGGGAAGTTGACATTTTCATGAAAAAAGGAGCAGAAAAATGAAAATCTTGAAAAAAGTGTAGCAGAATATTAAAAGTGCACTTTGACTCTCATAGTGCCCTAACTTTGTTTGGTTGGAAACCAAAATCTCAAAAGTTGGGGCAGGGACCTTGGAACCATAAAATACTTGCGTAAAAGTCACTTTTTGAAAAAAAAAATTGGGGCAGAATAAATGTGCATTTTGACAACCATAGGGCACAACATGTTCTACCCCCATTTTATTTGACATGTCCCCCCCCCTTTTTTGGGTTGAAAACTTTTTTCTTCAGCATCGAGTGCGGAGTGGATTTATAAACAATCCCTGCAGATCAAATGTGTGAAAAGGGTCATGGTTGACCAGCAGGAGTACCAACATCACCAGCATCGGTCCGATCACGAATGATCCAGTGTCACCCATGTGACACGACACGTCAATGCATCCACCGTGAGCCACAGCATGGAGGAATATGTGGAAGAATTCAAGGTATGGCATTGTGCTGGGATCTCGGATCTTGGGT
Organism: Mycena maculata; assembly: GCA_029448575.1. Lineage (NCBI taxonomy): Eukaryota > Fungi > Basidiomycota > Agaricomycetes > Agaricales > Mycenaceae > Mycena > Mycena maculata. The sequence continues at coordinate 27,614 of JARJLG010000273.1, read as the reverse complement.
CTCAGATTCCACCAGATGCAGCGCCTGAGGTCCTCACCATTTCCCGTGTCCAAGAATTGGACACAAGAAATACCAGGTTTTGATGGTAGTCTGTATGTGCCTTGCAGACGTGCTTGTTTGTGGCATTCACTGCATGAAGAGGCTCTGGAAGGTTTAGTAGTACAGACTTGATCCGGAACTTGCTCTGTGCTAACCTAGATCTCACTTCAAACAAATTGATCACAAGCCTTTGATTGGCCAACTGCAGCCCTACCTCAGAGCTTGGGATGATGGAATTTCCAGTGCTAGACATCACCCGCAACAGCTTGGATTTTTCCACACCGTCTCCCATGCTGTGGCTCACAATCAACATGTTGACGTGTTGTCATTGGAGACAAGCAGCAATATCCGGGGGCTGGATATTGCTAGTATATACAGTTGGGGACAATCAAAACCCGCCTATTTGGGATGCGTGGGAAAGTCGAATGCCCGGGGTGGGGAATGCCATCGGGAAACCTACGAAGTAGTTTCTATGTGAATCAAGGCCCAAATGAAGAGATTGGCACGAGCAAAATGTGTCAAATCGATGATTTCTCCAAAACCGACCCCAAAATACTGAGAAAAGCCAAAAAAAAATCGCAAAAATAACGTAAAATTACCAATCGACTCCTTTTGGTGAGCTTGTCATGATCCCGGCAAAAGCAAACAATTCTATCGAGCTGTTCCTTCGGAAAAAAATGATTTACCATGTCAATTATTTGACCTGATGTTATATCCGTGCACATTCTGACCCTTTCTACACAACTCCGGCTTTCCGGAGCTTCCCGGATATTCCCATCACTTCCAGTCATGCCTTATTCCAAATGCTTACTAAGCCCATCATAGCCACTCCTTTCTTACGACTCTCCGGGCTTCCAGGACCATTGGTCATTTCCGTGTTGCCATTCCGCTCATTTCCACTCTCTGCATTCTCAGGCATATCCGCCATTCTATTCCCTTCCATTTCCGGAACCTCCGGCACAGCCACCTGCTCCGGTTCGATCATCCCTTCTGCGGAACCTTACCATCTCCATCACCGTGCTCTACAATCCGTTCCGTTCCGCCCAACTGGCTTGTCTTCTTCCGAGGACTCTCCAGGGATGTTCCCACGCTTCCGGTCAGGTTCGTATGCTTGCAGGCCTTGCGATGATTTGTTCCCACGCCTCCGGAGCCTCCGGCCCTCCGGCCCTTTTCCGCAGTGGATCAGTTGGCCATCCATTCGAATGCTTCCATCCTCTCAGCTCGTTTCCATGACTGCGCCTCCGGTTCCGCTCCGAACCGATCGGACCCTCCGGCCCTCCGAACAGCCCTCCAGAAGCTTCCCACGGTTGTCCATGTGTCCGCTGCCAAGCGGGTTTGCATCATATCATATTACTATGTCTTTCCTTTTATCCGTCTTCTTCTTTATTGTGTCTTATAAATCTTTCCCATGCATTTCCTTTTCGGGATACTACTTATTGTTACGTTCCCAAGTCTCCTGACTTATCCATTTCTGGTATTACAATAACGGACTTATCTATATAATCCCAGTAGATTACATCCTGTACTCTATCTGGAAAATTAACGTTATTCCATGGCTTCCTTCATGGACTGAGTCTTCCTTCAATCTCGTCTTCATTCCGGAGTCTTCCCGACACCTCCGGATCTTGTTTGTCTTTGTTATTCTTCCCTCCGGTCATTTGCATTCTCAGCCAAATCCCTTTCACTTCGTCCGGAGCCTCTTCGGTTCCCTTCTTGGCATCCTCCGAGTCACCCGCACTGTCACAGATCAATCCCGGTTCCCACGCCCTCCTTCCGGAACGCTTCCGGTCACACGGGTCCCATCCGGGATGTGTATCGCTTCCACAAAGTCTGTTACGTTTGCGTTGGGCTCCAACGGAGTTTGTTCGCTTCTACTAGCTTCCTCTGGATCACTCTGCACCCCTTCCGGTACCTGTCCGGGTCCATCGGGGGTCACGTGGTTACCTCCGGAATCTTCTATCCTCATTCATTCTCCATCTTGTTTCGGCTCGATAGTCAGACAGTTCGCTCACCCTTCCGAGCTGTGGTGTTGCGAGAACAGCCGACAGGAGAACCTCCGGTCTTCTTCCTGACGCTCCGGACTTGCGTCCACGTCCGGAGATCCCGGAGGTCTCTCTTTCCTCTTTTGGCTCGGCATATAACACCTGAAAATAGCGTAAAAATGCATTTGTATCTTAGGTATGGCTTCTATTGGCTGCTAAATGGTTCTAATGTACAGACATGTGACTTGAGAGAGATTTGTTCATAAAAGTACCCCCCACAGGGCCAAAAGGGGTACACACAATTCCGTTCAACCGGCGCAAAATATTGAGAAAAACAATGGCTCGTGGGAAAAATTTCGGAGGTATGTTTTTGGGCTCCTTTTTGCCCTCTGGATCTGAATCTTGTGTCAGATTTCTGCAAAAATGAACAGTTCACGTGCTATTAAATAAGCGGTGTTTGATTGTCCCCAACTGTAGGTAGTATATTCAAATATCCTCAGAATATACTGAGAATATCCAGGCCCCAGATATCTTCAGGATATTTCATCAAAATATCCAGGCTCCGGATATGGTCTGGATATTGTGACAATATACTTGCAATATACTGAGTCCCAATATGGTAGCCATCAGACCTCCAGATATTCACACTGACAATTAGCTAACTTCAGTGCAACTTCAATGCAATCTGAGGATCAAAACCCCACGTTGCATAAAATATCAGCATGAAATTGACTGTCACCAGCTTAGGTTTGGTTAACCAAACCATGTTTTTGCGTACGCCGGTTAACCATTGGTTAACCGCGGTTAACCACGGTTAACCGCCGTACAAGAAGATGTATATACACTAGTAGCACTACATTACAGACAATGTACTATTTGTTAATTTACTAAATGCACTAATTAGACTGTGAGGATCAAGTGGTTAACCGGAGTCAACCGATTGACGGAATGAACCTATTAACCAAAGTCAACCGGTTAACCAAAAGTCAACCGATTAACCAGGTCAACCGAGTCAACCGTGTCCAATTATCCAGCATCAACTGGTTAACCAAGAGTCGACCAGGAACCGGACTGGACCACCGCCACTCGAACAGTCATGCACTGCTGGTTTGTCCTCGCAAGTGCCGGGGACTTGAGAAGGTGTGAGAGATGGTGGTCCTACGCAATGTTTAGGTACATTAGTTGAAGGTAATCTACCAGGAATCCACGCACCTGCACTTGAAAGTCCGAGGAAACGGGTTCTTGCAGAAGTCGGCGTAGGAGGCGCTGGGGACTTGAGGAGGTGCGAGATACGCTGTTACGCAACGTGTAGGTCTATTAGTAAATCAGCGATAACCTCGCCAGGGGTTGAGCGGAGTTGTTTAACTAGATTCGACCGGTGAATCAGATTTAACGGGTTAACCATAATCGCATGGAGAAATAGACGAAGACGGAGGGGGAAGCCGAAGAAAGACATGCCGGACAAGGGGTGAGAAACGCAGCGGGCACGACAAGTAAGAGACAGTAACTCTCCTCGCGGGGTGCGTTGACGTTCCGGCTGCGAAAATACATAGAAGGGAAGGGTAGTTGAGCTCAGCGGCACCGAATGCGGGGGACAGGTGGTGGCATTTGAGATGATGAGCGCGGTGCCGTTCCTGTGTGGAGGCGGTCTCGTGCTCGTGCATAGCGTAGAAGATTGTGAGCATCTATGAGGGGACTTCCGGGAGAGGGGTGGCACATACCATGGATGTTGATAACGCAATTTTGCCCCTAGACTTCGAAGGTCCCGAGTATTTATTAGTCCTCTTAACATAATAGTGAGTCAGACTAGAGAACCTAACATCCGAAGACGACACATACAACAAAAAGCGGGGTGACGTGACGGGAGTCCATATATTGACGTGAAACAAGATACATGCTTGATCGAGACTTGCTGGCGGAATCTCTGTTCGAAAGACTGTCACCACCAACTTTCGTCGTCGGTGGCACAAATACTACCGAGTGGTATTGGGGTTGGCTATGGGTTTTGTGGAAATGGGGGGTGCGCAGTAAAAACCGCAAAAGGTCGGCTAGAGCGACGGGTGGCCACACGCAGTGGAAAGAACGATAGACATGATGGTGGAAGGCAAGAACGGTGGCATGTACAGCCACTGATGTGATTGACACCTGGGATCAAACTTTGCTTTGGCATCTCCTAATAACGCGTGTCGGCGACTCGAATAAGTACAAGCATCTGAAAACCGGTAGTTTCTGCACTGAAATTCTTTTGGGAAAGCACGTACGTGCTTTCAGCATGCTAAGAATAAAATTGTTCCGCAGGTTCGCGTGTCCAGTGGAATTTCTCGGAGCTCCGGATGCCACGTATGATGTTTCTAGAGATACGGCACAGTCGGAATAGTTGTCGGGAATCTGAGGTAAATTTCAACTGAACTGAGGGGACCCCTCAGAATATACAATCAAAACGTACAGTTGGCTTACCGAATTGGACGCCGATGAACATTTTAACGGCTGCCGTTGGGCTTCTGGTACACTGTCATTCATTTTTCGGTTTTAGCTCAGACATTGGAGAGATTGTTCCCGATGAGAAGCTGACACCGGATATGGTGCAAGTACTTTAGAAAGCCGGCTTGTTATGTGGGCATAACTGTTTGGTGTCTGGGAAATACAGTGGATGGTTCACAGTGTGGTGGACAGGGATTTGGGCGAATAAAATAAGCCACATGACATATTACAACATCCGAGGAATTTCACTTCGATATCAATTCATGTCTGTTCAGGATAAGATCGACGTGAGAGATTGCGAACAGAGGAACAGTTGGGGTGGGTACTTCGCTGATTCCGGAAAGCTCCGGCTCATTCCCACGGCTCAATTGGAATATTTAGATTATTCTGTTCCAGCTGTTCCTCATCCAAGATGGCTCGAAGTCCAATTATTATCTTGTATTCAAACTCTGCACGGATTTTCCTTGATGAATAGAATACAACGAATAGATTTCTTCGCATTATTCCAAGGCAATAAACAAAATCCCAAGAAATGACACCCATAAGATATTCCGCTCCAGGCCCGACTTAATCAAGCCTGGGCCTAGCTTGGAGGGTCTAGGGCCCCAAACCGGGCCCTGAACATCACTACTTGCAATTCATCGGGGTTGGTGTATCCGGATCGTTCTGATAGATGAGCAGGTTTGATCATGGTTCGGACCATGGGCCGACAGAGCAGAACCGCCTCTTGAGAAAAGGTTATTGCTGTCTCATGTTGGCGAGAATTGTGCAAGTTTATGGAATGGTTTATCAACACCGTCATGAGGAGTGGTTGAATGTCTGCCTCTGCATTTAGGATGCTCTCCGACAAACACTCTGGCTTGCAAGGCCAATTCGTAATGCAACGGATATTAATAGTGGTGGGAGAGATCATCTAAGCAACATGCAAGGCCCGGTAGAACTTCCGCAGACTAACCTTGCCCAGCCAGATGGCGAAAAACCTGAACTGATGAGACCTCCCAGGCTATGGCTTCTGAGGCCATCCCGAGACTGTGAAGGTCGACTCCGAGCTCACACAGAATCCCTGCGAGGGAGGCTATCTGTATTCCGGTGGGGCTGTCACAACTTTTCAGGACTGCTCCAAGGATCCGATGTAGAACATGGGTTGGAGATGTCGTTGTCGCAAACACAAGGCTGAGAGATTGCCTGGGATCCCAATGAGATACTTCGAAAACCCAGTCCTTCCCCGTCGTCAACTGTCGAAGGGAGTCGATGAGGCACATGGTCTGCGCAGAAAGATATTGCGATTCGAGGCTTGTATGTGTTGGATTCTTCAGAATTTTACAGTTGTAGCAGGGCCACTGGCATCGAACACTGTCCCACTCACAGATGAGCGTTTGACTAATCAAGTCATGTCCAAATTTTTCCTCGAGCAGGATGCAGGCCATTATTCCTTGTAGGAGGAGCATGTCTTATATCAGTAAGAATGGATCCTGGAGATGATGACCAGCGGTGCTCCCCGTAAATTTAATATAACAATCATTTACATGTTCCTTCAGACGCTGGATCTCGGCCTCAATATCATCACAGTTGATCCAGACTTTGAACTTGAACCCGAAACCCCGTAGCCCATGTGTGCGTTCCACGGGAATGACTTCGGGACACTTTGATAGAACATTTAACATGTCTCTGGGCGCTTGGGTGAGAACATTCAGGAATGGAGCAAGGAAAAACTTACGCCTTCAAGTTCACCGAGTGCACCTAATAATGCCGGCGCTTGAAATTCATCTTCCTTCCCCCGTGTGAGGTTTGCGATGTCAGCGAGAGACCGGAAGACATCATTGACGAGCTCCCACATCCGTCTGCGATTCTCTCTGACCTGCCTTGCCCTCAGCCACAAACGAAAGAAAAACATCTCATACCTTTTCTACGGATTTTTCGATACTCTGTCCCACTTCAATGAGTTCCTGGATGAAGGTGGCGAAAGTTTGGAGTCGTGGTGATGCTTGTTGGGTCTACCATGCCTGAAGAATGAGGTACGCAGGGGCAAACGGGGTAGGCGGTGATGATGGTGATGCTTAGGACCAAGAGCTGCGAGGGAACAGCCTCCGTGGCTATGCTACTGCGATAGCTCTTATATCCCTTAGTGGCGACGGAACGAAGGGGAAGCTCGCCCGGCGGTGACAGCGGCTGTGCGAAGCTTGCACTGCGCAGCCTTCATTCAAGAATCGCAGAGATCAAAGGAAATTAGTTCAATTATTTGAGTTCAATGAATGATCCCCTGTCGGAGATACAGCGAGCACTACTGCAGCCCTGAAGTAGTGACAGATGTAGGTGAGTAGGGCGGGAGGAGTTTTCGATTGTTCCGATTGGAGTCAGCTTGGAACCAGTATAGCTGCCTGGCACTGAGACTATCGTGGTGGAACAACTTGAAGAACACCGGTACGGGACAATACAGGGGTCGAGTATGCCCCGATGAGTCTGGGTAAGTGCGGTCCGGTCCAGAGATCTTCACTACCATGTCGATAAGTAAGTCAATGACTTAATGGACATTGCATGCAAAGTTTGGCGTATTCTGTGAAGGTGGGGTTGAAAGTTTCGCGAGGATCCAACTTCAAGCCCATTGAGATAGATTAGAACAAACACTGGCAGTTGATGAGCAGGAAACTGAAGTCAAAGGAATTTGGGAGAAAATGGTGTCGGACGTTGGGGATCATCGATCATCGATCAGGCCGAAGAAAGCCGATCCCGACGTTTTTCAGTCACAAACCACCACGACGAGCTGGCCTTTCCTTGCATTCGACAGTTTACATGCTAAGCAATGCCAACTTCATCTTCATCCATCCTCATGAACGCAGCACCGAAGAATTTGCAGCCTGCTTCATTTGCGAAGATATTAGCACTCACCACGGTCCTGCTTGCGTTGATCGCATCTGCCGCCACGCTCGTGTGGGCATCGACAGCAGTAACTGGAACGCGTACGTGTCGGGCTCGGTCTTCATCTCCATCTTGACCTCCCCGCGCGGATCGCTCTTCAACGCACTTCTTCAATTTTAACAACCATTTTCCTGGCAGTTAGTTATGTCTCAGGAATTGCTGACCAGCACTTTCGAAGCTTCATAGTTTCAGGGATAGGATAATCAACTGCCGCCACCCAGCCACCAAAAATCACGACCGACGAGTTCATCTTCGTGAGCAATCTGACCAGAAGCTCTTGAGTTTATCTCCAGTTGATGGGGAACAGCACTTGGACAACGCCACACCTAATAAAGCAATCTTTCAGACTCGTTAAATGGGAGGTAAAAAGGTGAGCTTTCAGACAGACTTTCAGAAACGACTGAAAAGTACTACAATCCGCAGGCTGAGACATTTCCCGGACCAATAGGAAAAATCTCGGCCTGCGAATTGTAGTTCTTTCATCTCTTTCTGAAAGCGACGCAAACATTTTCATTTTAAACCTCCCACTTAACGAGGCTGAAAGATTGCTGTTTTAGGTGTGCACTGAAATCGTCAGAATACCATTCGACATCTGTGAAGACAATGAATTCGTGTTACAGATATCATGGTGAGGGTAGAATATTTGGGCCCGGATGGAACAGCCCAAACCCCAAGGAGCAGCTCAATATGATTGCGCGTCAAATCCGGTGGTACACACGTAGGGGATGTCCGGTGTCTGGTGGACAATTTTGGGGTCAGGGCGGAATGGGATAGCTGAATGTGTGTACCAAACCCGTCCCACAAATGGTTTTACCTGACGTTTCCGGCCGGGGATGTAGAGTACATCAAGTGAATCACACCAGTTTGGAATATTTGTATAGATTCTATGGGCCCACATTCGGCAAAACATCAATAAGATGCTGGTGATTACTCCGAGATCCCCGAGCCGGATTTGAACCCACCAGATTGACAATAGAAATTTTGATTTTGAGCCGGAAGTCAAGAGTACAATATGAGCAAGTAAAATTCTATCTTACGACCTTGAACCCGCGAACTCTGGTGATTTAATCTCGGAGACAGACCGCCACGTTGAAATTGAATCCTGACAGCGGTCAATGTACCGATGCTGGGAGACGACACCAACATAAGAGACTCGGCTTGCATATACATCTGCTGAAACACAAAGTATTGTATTAAATCGAAATCCATGGCGAGGAGCCGGCACATCCAGTATGCATTAACGTTGACAGAGAATTGTATGCAGGTTCAGAATGTGAGTGCGGACGTGTGGCAATAGGAAATTTACAACAGGAATTAGGTGTTTGGATGCACTCTAGAACTTTGGAGTCGCCTAGATGTAGAGCAGTCGTTAGTAATTTCTTGCCAATACATTAATAGATGCTAAATTGATCCCAGGTGTCAATCACATTAGTGGCTGTACATGCCACCCTTCTTGCCTTCCACCATCATGTCTATCGTTCTGTCCAACGCTGCGTGTGGCCACTCGTTGGTCTGCGGTTACTGTGGACACCTCATTTCCATAATATCCATAGCCAACCCCAACATCACTCAGTGGTAAGCATCGTGCCACCGAGCATAACACCTTATGCGTCTTTCGCACAGGAATTCCGCTGGCCAGCGTGTACTTCATGTCATGTCCACATACGTAATCCTTCCATCTTCCACCGGTTTTTGTGGTGCGTGTCGCGTTCGGATGTTTCGGTGACTCGAACTAGATCCTCGGAAACTTCAAGGTGTAAGTGCCAAATTGTATTATCACCATCCACGTTATGTGCCAACTCTTCTCCCTTCATGGATACTCGTCAGCTTCTCCCGATCGCCTCCACCTCGCCGCGCAGGGACTGTGCCGGGCTCATCATTGCAAATGCCACCACCATCCCCTGCCTCCGATTCCACCGGGCTCCTCATCCAGAAACCTACCCCCGCAGCCGTAACCTCTACGGAACGTCAACGAAGCGTGCGCGGGGTGCCGTTGTTTGTCCACATCTCCGTGCAATTCTGGCTAACGGGTCGACTCTGGTTCTTTGTCGCGTCGTGAATGGCATACCTCGAAGAGATGTCGTCGGACGCATCCAGGGTGAGGCCAAGTTCCAGAAGGCACTCAAGTCGGCGACGGAGACGGACCCGAATGCGAAGTACGCGAGTCTATATGTCAGTGCTTCCGTTCCTGTGCTGCGCTGAGCGGGGCTGATATGTTTGTGCAGCCGTTCCAAGGGTCGGCGTTGCGTCACTGGCATTCCGTGGGTACGCTTTCCGAGTCAATGAAGTAGATGCTGATAACCTAGGTGTACAGATTGTCCGCCACGGGCTGTGTGTTCTCCGAGGGACGGCCGCTGAACTACAACTCAAGCGTGTATCTCGCGAAGGAGGCGCAGACGTCGACAGGGCACTACGCCGCGGGTAGGCGCGCATGCTGGTGCAAGAGTAAGCTCGGCCCCACGAGCTGCATCACGCAAGTGGATTATGTGGTATGTCTGCCCTCTCTCTTCCCCTCCGCGCTCGTTCGCTGACGTGTGGATGCGTGCAGCCGGTATCTACTTATCAAGGGGCTCACTATGGCGTCTGGGGACGTGGCGGCAGCATTCAAGACACGGAAGGGCACGATCCCGTTCGTGAAGCTCGACCCCGCGCCAGCGATCAGGCAGCAGAACAAGCATCTGCGTGTCCCAGGGTACCAAGATATGAAGCGGGAGTGAGCTGTTTCCCTTTGTTCATTTTGTGTGCCGGTGCTGATTTATGTGCGTGTAAAGGAAAGTGAACTCGTTGATCTTCGAGATTAGGTTCCCACCGACTTATCCCATTGGCCCGCCGTACTTCAGGATCATCACCCCGCGCTTCCTGCCGTTAATGCACGTCACTGGCGGTGCATCTTCTCCCTTTTTCTCCCTTGGACATTCGATTCTGATTCTGCGATAGGCGACTCCATTTGCATGGACCTCCTACATCCGACAGCTGGTTCCCCTGCTACAGTATCCCCGTCGTGCTCAGGACGCTCGTTTCGAATGATCCGCCAGTTGCTTCCGGTTAATCGGTTGACTGATTTACCGGTTGACTTCGGTTAACCGGTTGACTCTTGGTTAACCGGTTGACTCTTGGTTAACCGGTTGACTCTTGGTTAACCGGTTGACTCTTGGTTAACCGGTTGACTTTGGTTAATCGGTTGACTGGTTAACCGGTTGACTTTGGTTAACCGGTTGACTTTGGTTAATTGGTTGATTCCGGTTAATCGGTTGACTCCCACTCACCTCACACTAGTTCTCACTCTAATTAATGCATATAGTGTATTAACACGTAGTACATAGTCTGTAATGTACTGCTACTAGTGTATATAAATTTTGTTGTACGGCGGTTAACCGTGGTTAACCAATGGTTAACCGGCGTACGCAAGAACATGCTTTGGTTAACCAAAGCTAAGCTGGTTTTATAAATTGAACCTCTTGCTAGTAGTTTCAGTTGTACTGATTTTGCACTTCATAGTCATTAAATAAGACTTGATTTCAGCTGTGCTAGAATTGGTTTCAAACACTGTTGATCAGATTATGAAAAGTATGAGCCAAAATGGGTCACCGAAAGTACTTGTATCATTAGCCATTTCATTCCTCTGGAAATGCAAGGTTCAGCTTAATGTTCCACCCTGCCTGAAATGTAAGCGGAAATAATTGATTTCAGTCCTGCCAAAATTCGGATCCCCTGCCAACATACAGATTTCAGTGGGACTGAAATCAATTCTTTCAGTTCGCAATGCTTCTGGGCTGAGATTCAGGTCCAAACTTGAGGTTTGGTCAGCACCGGAATGAATCACCAACCCACTAGTTTAGGTTATTGGTTTGAGCTGGTCTGTTTTGTAATCTTACCCGTAGGATTTCAACCTGATTTCGGTGTATCCAGATCATAATTTCATTTGACTAGTTTATAGAACAATATGGGTCATGCTTCAATTTCAGCTCTTATTTTCGGTAATTTGATACTTAGGGCATCAGATTGAACATCAGTTGTACCTAAATTTGCCAATCTCCGGTGTGATTGTGATCATATTGCAACCAAACGGTCCATAAATAGCTTTCAACACCTTCTCAAAATAGTAATTACAATTTTGGAAAGACAGCAAACCCCATGTGAAAAAATCCCAAATTGAAGCTTTATTGTTCTTTGGAGGCATCCCACAACGTCTGAATGAAGGTGGGCCAAGTGATATGTGGTCAAAGTAATGGAGTGTGTACCAATTCAGACCACACATGATGGTACAACTCTTGTAAGAGTACTGGATCTATATAAGAATCCTTCTAGGTTTGTCTCTGACCACACAAGCTAGGCCAGGACTCCACTGATATCACTGCAGACCTAACACAGTACACCATAAACACAACCCATCCAGGCGCATCCCTTGTTCACTCCACAATGCTCCACAGAATCTACATTCAGTGAATATACCAATTCAACTCTTTCAGTAACGATCAGTAAGCTTCATGAATTTGAAATCCAAACTACCAAAACCTTTGAAATCTTACTAGACCACCCGGACTGTCCATGAGGCCGCGAGGAGTGAACCGAAGGTTCACGAGCGGCATCTTCAGATTATTTGAGATTGCCAATTTAGGACTGTTTATTTCCTCTAAATATGGACAGCATGTCGAGGTCTCCCATAGCGTAGTATTCCCAAGCTCCTAGTAGTGAAGTGATATAATATAATATTGTTAGCTAGTCGGGTGGTACATAAATCTCGAATTGGTCACATGATCAGTTGCCTGGATTGCCAGACACTAATTTAAACAGGTGTCAACTCATCTTGCCAATTATCAAATATTCAAGTGAAGCAGAAGCTAGAATTGCTCTTGAGTTGCAGAATATATATATTCACACTGGGAGGATAAGTACACAGCAAAACACGCAAAGAATACAAAGAAAAAGTAGGGCACGATGTATCCCACAGTGAGACGATGGTCCATAGAGGAGGCATGTTTGAAACCAGGACATTCGATATGCATGATTGGTGGATAAGAACGTCCAGACAACAAAACGACCGTCCGGGATTATAAATACCCTACTTGGTCCGTCCATGCCACCTTACACCGGTTGTAGAAAGTTGTAACAATACCTGCCCCACTTTGCATTCCCTGGCCGCGCCTGGGGCGCTGTCGAGGATACCGTAATTCCAACGATAGGTGAGTAGGCAGCATTACACGACAAATCCAAAAATATGACGGACCCTGGCCACTCCCTTTCACGATGCCACGGCTAAGGCTCCAACCGTTTAGTTTGCGTTGGAAGTTCCGGTCAAATCAAATAGCAACCGGTATTCAAACGTTTTATAACCGTTTTAAACCATTTATGAACGGTATTTTCTGTTCCCCTATTTACTAACATGTTATCCCGGTGGTGTGGGCTTGAAGGGAGTCGTCTACGTAATGCGCTGGCTTAGAAACATCTGGGGTGTTCCTCGCTGGTCCGCATAGGACCAACATTGCGATTGAGATGATGGTATGAGGGCCGGAGATGATGTACGCACTGACCCGAGATGCCCGAGATACCCGCACGGCTGCTCGATTGGCCGCGAAGACCACGTTTCATGGTTGGCACTATTCAGCTTGTTCTGCATGCGAAGTGGGGGGAGGTCCAGGTGGTGTTGGAAGCCGCCAACTGACCGTATGATGTACAATACAATGGGGAACCCAACAACCATTTGTACCCTCTACAAACGGTTTGCTTACGGTTTGCTAACCTGAATGGAAATAAAAAGGGCTTTAACTGTTTCCAACTATTTATAAAGAGAAATGGTCCCGGATTTGAATCGTGAAGCCCGACTTCTCCGCAGCCGGCCCCATGTGGTCTGGCCCACATCGAGTCACCGTGCACCTCATTGGCGTTGCTGGCAAGGATTTTGTTCCGGTGTCTGAAACGTTCATTTTTCTGATTCTCCTGTCAACAATTATGTAGATCATCACTCTCGAAATTCTATATGGACCAGCTGTACAAACTTGGTTTCGAAAGGACTTTGGCCGCTCCAGAGAAGCGGAAGGGGGGAAAAGTGCGGGCACAAGGTTAAAGGGCCGAAAGACCCCGGAGCCGTTCGAGAAGGACCGGCCTAGTTGCCGAAGCAATGATATCCAGATTACAACCGGCGCGTCGGTCCGTAAAGCCCCAAACCTATAATTCGGTACGAGGTGTCGGTATGCTTTTTCCGAAGGCGCAACTTGACACTGTTCTGGCGGCAAATGAGTCGCCCGCGGCGAACTCGATCGGGATGTCCGCACATGTCGCTGGCACCGCCGATTCTGCGTGATCAACCCTGGATGATTGAGAAAATCAAGATGCGCCCCCACCTACTAGAATCTCCTTTTTGGGAATCGCCGCTCGGAGTTATGAGAACGGTAACATCTTGCTTGCTTCTATCGCACAATTTGAGGCTATGCTGAATCTTCCATGGATATATTGCCGCTCAACTCGATAATAGATTCACTGGTAAATCCGGACGTTGTGTAAGATGATCACCTGTCCGGGAGCTTTTAAGGTTGCTAGTTGGAAAGAGCCTGATCGCCACTCCAGTCATGTCTGCCATTCGCCAACTCCTCGAACTCATCACTCAATCCGTAGAGGCTCTCGAGGACGCCTGCCAGTCGTCTAGAACGGCCATCCCAGACCTCCAGAAACCATTTGCCCCTTCCTCCGAGGATTTCCGCCAGATTCCCGCCGCGGCCGAGGCCGCTGCTATTATCAGTGCTGCTGCCCTGCAGCTCGATGCCATCCTCGCCCATCCTTCAGTTTCCTTGTATCGGATTGTAGGCGGCGTACGTTCAAATCGACCCCTTTGTCGCCGTGTATTGATTCTTGGTGGTAGCATTTCAAGTCGGCCGCGTTGCGGATCTGTCTCGAATCAAATGTAACTGAGATCCTTAGTGAAGCAGGCCCCCAGGCAAGCGCCTCAAACCCAACTTTCCCGTATCTAACATCTAACATCAGTTCTCAAGGGAATCCACGTCAAGGAAATCGCTGCAAAGAATGGCCAAGACCCGCAGAAGCTTGGTGGGGGGCTCAATAATTTCGTTCATTGTGGGGCATTGAAAGCCATTCATCAGCGAGGTGTATCCGTTATCTTGCGACGCATCATTTCTACCGTGAGATTAAACCCAACGTCTTCGCCAACACTCGGATTTCGAGCATGCTGAACACTGGGAAGTCGATCCAAGATATTCTCGCGAAGTGATTCCCTGTTTTTCAAGAGCTCGGGACTTTGTTAATATGCAATATACAGCCCTGAGGAAAAGCACGAGAAAACGCTGGGTGTGGCGGCATTGGCCGCCCACCAGTGAGTCTAGCATTTTCCCGGCATACCCCGATTCAACTTCATTGCAGTCTGGACGAAGCTTTCAAGGCCTCTGCATATGCCTGGGAGACGCTCGCCGATCCCGCAACGGTTCGTTCCGGTGATCCAGAAGCCTCTCCCTTTGCGCGGGCAATGGGACGCCCCGAAACTCTTTGGAAGTACTATGAGCGACCTGAGGGAGGGTTGAAGCACCGTCGCTTTAATATTGGCATGCAGGGAATCGAGGCCCTGCAGCCCCCGGATGCCATCCTCCAGGGTCTGTGTACACCATGTCTCCGAAACTTATGACTTCTCATCCCATGATCAGTCTACCAATGGAACTCCCTGGCCCCGAATTCCATCATTGTTGACGTGGGCGGAGGCGTTGGGACCTCCTGTCTGACTCTCGCTGCCAAGTACCCTATGCTTAAATTTGTGGTCCAGGACCGCGACCAAGTCATTGTCAAGGCGAAAGAGGTATCTTCCTTATGTGCGCCACTTTCCACCGCAAGCCAACGCTTTCTGGATAGCTGTGGAATACAAAAATGCCGACTGCAACTGCGTCTGGACAGGTCAAACTTGAATGTGAGAATATTTATCCAATTAATGGATCATATCATAACCCCCAATCCCAGCGCACGACTTCTTCAAACCGCAACCCCAAACCACCGCGTCCGTGTTTTTGCTCAAGCAGATAATGCACGACTGGTCGGATGAGTACTGCGTCAAGATCCTCACCCAGCTTTGGGAAGCCGCGACCCCAACCACGACCCTCCTGCTGATGGACAGCATCATACCTCTGGCATGCCACGATCCCAACGCGGAAGGCCCGAATGCTATCCCCGGAGCATGTACTAAGGAAGCACCTACCCCTCTTTTGGCGAACTACGGTGGGGCCAACGACATGGTGTATAATGCCGATTTCGATGTATGCCCGCCCGTTACATTGATCTGGCCAATTTTTCATATTCTTCACAGATGTTCCTACTATTTAACTCGCAAGAGCGTACCCTCACCCAATTTGTCGACCTTTTGACCCGGACCGGGTGGAAGATCACTGCTGTCAACCGCCAGCCCGGTGATAGTAGTTTCCTCCAGTCCATTGAGGCTAAAAAGGACCAGGTCAAGAGTGTCATCTAAAATCGTATTGCTTCCTAAAGTCCCAGAATTCCCGGAAAGTTCTGCCGGTTCGTATTCTGCTGTCGTCCAAATGTCTGGAACTCTCCTCGTCTATGTACAAATGTGTGAAATGTTTTTCCCCAGTAAAGTAATGTACGGTATACCCATCTCCTCCAGTAAAACCACCTCCACGGCTTCGAATCCAATACTCAACACTCGGCGAGGAGGACTGGACGCTCAGTGGGGTCGGCACGAAGCTCTGTCTCGAATATATGGCGCCACGAGTGTCTCCATATCGTCCCAGTCTCGGACCCAACCGCGATCAAGAGGGTAGAGTAGCCTTGGAATTCCTCGCTTGACTTGCGCTTTCTCTCTGGAGATGACGAGCCCATTCAAGCAGGACGGGAAGGCGGCACAAACCCAACATATCGGGCGTCGATTCCATCTCCGAGTATGTTCAGTGGGGCAGCGCGACGTCGACCTATGACAGAACCGGGATAGAGTGTCAATGGGTTGGGAGAGAAACACGATGAACAGAAAGACACAACGTGGGGCTTCCTCTCCTGTGAAGAGTTGAATTATTTATCACTTTTCAAGGGAATATTGTACCAGAAACTGGATCGCATCAGCGACGAGAATTGACTCCAAATGTGGAAGACTTACAACCGGCCTGGCACATCAACGAGCCGTTATCGATACTTAACCTTGAATAAGTCAAGGTGTCTTATTCTGTCTGTGGCCTCAGCTTCTTACCAGGGCTCCCACGTCGTCCATGAAAAAACGAGGGTTCAGATATTCCTGCCTTCTTCCCGAGGACTGCGACCTGCGGGTTATATAGTCAGAAGAGGCGCGCACCTACTGATAAGCGCCGTCCAGGCACCGAAACGAGTCAGCACGCAGCAGGCGCCGCAGTTCGCTCGATCGACGCCGGAGTGGAAGGTCGTGGTGAAGGGGCCCCGTCGTCTGTCGCACAGTTCTACGCTCGCCGCTTCCAGGCCTACGCACCCTACAATGAATTTGAAGGGTGGCTATGGTTGGAGAGTACCACGCCCATTTTCTAACAAACCTATGAATACGTAAGCGCTCAATCGACAAATGCACTGCATTCCAAACGATTTCCGACGTTCAGCCTACTACTCACTCAGACAGGGTACGTACGGACCTCGCGGGTGGCCGCAAACGTCACCGTAATATACCTCTCCTGCGGGGAACGATCATCTGGACAAGAGGCACGAAGCACGTTTCGGGCGGTCTGGACCAGTGCCAAAGTGTCCGCCGGTAATTTTCCCTCGGAAGGCACGTCATGAAGGGCGAGGAATGCAATTTTCCGAATGACCTTAAGACGCTCCAGGACAGCCTGCAGGGTACCCAGCAATGATTTTATCCGAATCGTGCATGTACTGACGGGATTCGCGCATTTGGCAAACATCGGAGGGATCTCGATAAGATTTGGCAGGAGTCGGACAAAAACTGAGTGGATGTGAGCAAGAGAGGGATATTTGGGAAATGTGCCTGTACCGTCAAGATCCAGGTCAGGAAACAGAGGCAAAGAACTGAAGGTTTGAAGCCTCGGCGCGTATTCATGTGCCTTCTCTGCCCACAATCTCGCCAACGTAGCGACGACGTAGTTTATTTTATAGTCAAATGCTCGAGATTTGGGCAGCATCTCGCGAGATCGACCGCTCCTGGGAGGAGCACAACTTGGAACCGTTCTTGGTCTTCCCGGGCTGATGGGTTCATTTAGCTGCGTAGCAATGGATACTATTATTCGAGTAGTGGGCGCGGTGTCGCTTTAGAGCGTGGAGATCATCATGCAACTCCGCGTGTACGCGTTGTACAGCTGCTCAAAGCGGGTGCGCTATCAACTTGTTTTAATTGATTTGCCGTGTCAATTCATAAGTTTGACAGATAGCAGCGATTAACCTCATACTGTTTGCGGGGTCCATTGTCGGATTCATGTGGATCCTGATTTACAACCACTCGCGGCGGGCAACGGTCATCGCGAGCGTGATCAACCTCGATTTACCGGGGTGTCCTGATGTACACTCTAACCGTTCGAACGGAATGGAATGTATGAACATCCAACGCTCGTCTAAAGGGGTGCGTAATACTGTGGTTAGGGATCTGGATGGTGTCAAGTCTCGGTAGTAGTGAAAGACACCGGACAAATTCCGGGAACACGGTATCTGCGGAGTGCTCCGAGAGGGCTACGGTCACGTATCTGAAACGTCCGGTGAGTCTTCTCTCGGTTTGTTGATGTATGATACACGGACTTTGCCTCCTGGGCCAACGCGAGATTGCGGACGGTGCTTCTATCTGTCGTACAAGTTCTTTTGCGAACTGCTGTGCGACTTGGTCCGTCCATCTTGCAATTGGAGCTCTCGAGTCAGAGGGTGTCGGGTAGCGCACCCTTCGAGGCGCTCCCACGCGCTCGCTAGGAATAAGTACGGTACGCAGACGCTGGCAGGTTTCGGAGAGAGCACGCAGGGCTTGGAGGCGTTCAAGGTAGATGGACGGAAGTAGAAGTAGGTTCGAAGGGATACGTACAGCTTCCAGGTGCGAAATTACTTGGTAAACGGGATGGTAGTCCTGTCGTCTCCTGTCGTGTTTACGGCTGTTTACGGGTCATTAGATGGGCCCGACCGCCGCGTCGAGTTTGAGGTTGGTGGCATGTCGAACTCTTGGGAGTTCGGGATGTGATTCGACAGGAACGGTTTTGGAGAACTTAAATGGGGAAAGGAGAGGGAGGAAAAGGAGGTTAGGGTCTGGATCCAGTCAGCCGTCGGATCATCACGACCCGGATTCACCCGACAAGCTGCCTTCTCCAAGCCTTCTCTTACATCGCCTCTGGAGCCGAAGAATCTCGCAAGACTCGCGGGAGACACCACCAAAAAGAACAGGATGGCAAAAGAACGCGTGTCGCGGAGTTCGGGCCGTGCAGACTGGTCAGCTTGAGCCACCATGGCAATCCTGAAGCTCTACGGGAGCGCACGGACGACGTCCACGCGCCGGGTCGCAACCGTCCTCTACGAGGCCCAAGGTCCCCTTTGAGCTGGTCGAGGTGGACATCAGGAATGGCGAGCACAAAACGCCCGCCTATCTCGAAAGACAGCCGTTTGGCCTGATCCCTTACATCGTGCGTCTCTACTACATACATTGTGGGTTGACGTTGGGATCGAACAGGACGACGACGGCTTCATTCTGTACGAGATGCGCGATCTGCCGGTACATTGCGGCGAAGTACCCTGGCTGCAGACTCGTCCCGACGGGCCTGCAGGAGAATGCGCTGTTCGAGCAGGCCGCGTCCGTAGAGCTCACGAGCTTCGACCACGGTCGGATGGGAGACTCGTGCGAAGGCGTGCGTGTCCCCAGGCTGTTTCCTGTAAATTGCAAGTCGTTGATGAACCGAGCAGACGCTTGGGCTTGAAGACGGACCAAGCTGTCGTGGACCAAGAGATTGCCACACTCGACAAGAAGCTTGCGGCGTACGATGTGATACTCGGAAAGCGGAAATATCTCGCCGGCGATGTGTGTATCCTGTTCTCCACTGACCTAACATTCAGTGGATTGGTGAGGAACTGACCCTGGCGGATCTCTTCCACCTCCCGTATGCCCCGCTCCTTACCAGGCAGGGAGCGATGTTATGACACGCAGGCGGAACGTCGCTCGGTGCGTTTGCTGTTGCTGTCACTATGGGATCGCGCACTAAACTCGAAGTAGCTGGTACAGCGAGCTGATTTCTAGACCGTCTTGGCGCACGTTTGAATATGGAGTGAAGACGACCCTGGAGCATTGAATCCCCATTATCTACTTTTGTCCAACGGTAACACCGGCACCATCCGATGTCGAAACCTGGTCCGATCAAATAATCAGTTGCATAAAGCCATCCCTTTCCCTTCCATCAATGTTGAAAAATGCTCGCAGATACATGTTCGGCTCCAAATGTCCACTTTGTCTCTGATCCACGAGCATGGCTTCACAGGTTTCGCCCCGGCCTGAGATTTTTCAGACAAATTCCTTGCTTTCCCGTTACTAACCTACCCAAATCGTTAGCCTGCGTGATCCGCGCACAGGATACCCATCATCCGCGTACGCCTTAAGACGCCAGCACCCCTCCTCAGCTCCGTCCCCTTCGCCATGCCGGCCACGAACTACACCATCGACGACGTCGATCCACTGATCCAGTACACGGCTCCGGGCGCCTGGTCGGCAGGCAACGGAAGCGATCCCCTGGCGTCGCAGTGTGTACTTCATTGGCCACTCTTCCGCTTGAGTATGCTGAGGCTGGAACGGATGTAGATACTCGAACAACGGCACATTCACGGTCTGCGATGCGGAGGGGAGTGCGGCGTCGTTTTCTTTCAATGGGACGCACGTGTGGGTGTATGGGGCGCTGCGTCCGGACCATGGTCTGTCTTTTTTTTTCTTTTCGCGCATCCCATCCGCTATGAAAAACTCAACTTTCGGTCAGGTCCGTATAGCGTGAACCTGGATGGCAACATCGCGGATTACGACGGCTTTTCCAAGAAAGCTAACTTTACCTATCTCTTCGACTCCGGCACCCTGAACGCGGGCCCGCATACCGTGGTCGTCACCAACACTGGGAACAGCACGAACGTAACGAACCTTGATATCGACTATGTACGTGACTCACCTAATTATTCCGTCGATGTGGTAGGCTCACATATACGTTGGGTTAGATCATCTGGTCGACCGACTCGTCCGCGGTCGCGCAAAATATTACGCTGAAGGATAACACCGCGCAATTCTCTTACCAGCCGTCAAGTAGCTGGACGACTGCGCTTCCGAAGGAGATTTCGGGATTTCAAGGGAACAGTGGCCAGTGGGCTTTTTCTCATCTGTTCCACGGGAAAAGATTCACCTGTTCTGCGTTCCCCTCACAGTTTCACGATGGACAACAGCGCATCCACGATTCTGTCCTTCTCCGTGCGTGTATTGTTTCGCACCGCCCAGCACCGCACGTCTCCGCTGATTCTGATTTCACGGACCATAGGGCGACACCGTATCCGTGTTCGGCGCAGTCGGGCCCTCGCTGGGTCCCTATGGCATCACGCTCGACGGCGAGTCCGTCGGCACCTTCAACGCGACGAAGCAGAACTACACGGCGCAAATGCTGCTGTACCACGCGGACGGCCTCGGCGCGGGCGACCACACGCTTGAGGTGATAAATCAACCCACGGACACCGGGCAGGGCCTTGCGATCGACTTCGCGCGGGTGGCGGGGATCCCAGGCGCAAGTGTCGCTGCAACATCGGCGTCTATGTCCGCTTCCGCGTCCGTTGCTCCCTTGTTAGCTGCCAGCAGCAACATGCCGTGCGTCCTGCTTTCCCGCTCACCCTGGTGAATTAATACTGACTCGTCCTCCGCCGACTGGGCAGCGAACTACACACGGGCGTCATCGTCTGCGCCGTCGTCGGATCTCTGTGCCTCGCCGCGACGATTGGGGGCCTGCTGTTCCGCCAGATTCATATCCGCGAGAAGCGGCGGGACGTGATGCAGGGGACCACCGATGTCGCGGCGTTCATCATGTCCGACAGCGTTGTCGACGGTAGTCGCAGTTCCGTCAACGCGTCGAACGCGAACACAGGTGTAGAGGCGGCGGAGTCGGAGACGACGCATCTGTTACAGCCCCCGAGTGAATCCGACGGCCTCGTTGATGAAAATGATGATTCCGCCGACGCGGCCAACGCGAACCCAAATTTGGAGACGGCGGATTCGGATTCGGAGGCGGAGGCGGAGCATCTGTTAACTATGCCGCAGCAGAGTACCGGCTCGTAGTGCCTTTTTCTGTCTCCAGGTTTGCGGTTTCTATTGCTCTTCTTTTATGGAATGTATATATCCAAATATTTATTGGAAGGAAAACGCCCTGCGGAGATGTTCTGATTCGATTTCACCTCGCCGGGTTCGTGATAGCACACCGCCGACATACCAAATGCACGGTTTAGCCGCATGTACTGTTTTCGCAATTTGAGCCTTTCGGAAAGCCTGGTGAATCACGATATCGGATCATTGACATCGGGACTGGCCGGTTGACCGTAGATGAGCGTTTTTTCAAGACCTGCCCACAAGATCCCTCTGTGTCACAGAGCTGTGGTTGAAAGCTGAAACACGTGGCCACAGCGAAGTGCGAGACGTTATTGAGTCAGTGTTATCGGTTGGTTATCGCGATCGGCCGAATCAAGTCCGACTTGAAATGCTCGAACCCCGGCTTGCATTGTAGCAGTGTTAGATCACAACCATAATCATTGCCGTGCACCGTACACTACACGAATACACTGGCAGTAGATCTTGACTGACGAGTCCGAGAGGGAGCGCGAGTAAGGGAGTCCGGACTTGGAGTTCAACCGCCCGAACTGACCGCCCACAAAATACGATATTTCCTGTTGAAATCCGCAAAATAGGCAGAAGGAAAGACTCGGACAGAGGCCGAAGGTGTGAGGGAAATGGTGGATCAACAAAAAGAATGAACACGGATGCGCATTCGGGTGTGGGGAGCTGAACCCCGGCGTGCGGCTGAACACATTCTACTGAATGCAATCACACGAAGTACCGCTGTGCACCATACACCACACTCGATTTGAGGTCCTGGATGCGAACCTGGATAAGTCCGCGACAAATAATGGCGCGGGAGGCAAAACTTGAAGGGAAATTGGATTGCCTGATTTGTTCCTTTTACGAGGTTGAGCTTGGTCAGGAAGCTTATTCGGAAAACTAGAGAGCGGAGAAGGATCTGTTTTACGATGTCCAAGACTGAGACACGAAACAGAGCCAAAAAATGGAACCTCATTCTATGATATTTGGGGTGCGGGGATCAACCGCTATTTACATCTATTACTTCCCCATGCCTATCGCCGGGCCGGATCGGCGCTTACGGGTGACCTTCACGGAATCGTGGCGTCCTCGCGTCGAGCACGCTGCATCCATCCCCTCTTCTTCCTCACCTCCATCTCGATAGTCCATGTCCCCCGGTGCGTCCGCAATCCCAATGAGTTTATGGTAGCTGACGTGCAGTCTAGTCCCCTTCTGAATTAATTCTCCGAAATTCTTGGGTCTATATCCTATAATCCTCGACTCGATGCCGATACTCCCTCTCCCGCTCGAGCTGCTCCCCTTCCTCTCGCCCGGCCTCTCCCCTTCGCCCGTCCCAACCCCGCTCCCCTGGCTCATTCTCCTCCTCTTCCTGGTCCTCGTCTTCGGCGCAGCGTACTTGACCCTCAAATCCTCCCTCTCCCTCGCGTCCTTATCCTTCTTCCCCCGCGCCTCAAACACAGCCGAGGTCCACCCCACAAACGGGCACACCACCGCGCTCTACCCGCCTTCACCGCTCCGCGGCCGCGGCCGCGCACGCAGTAAATTTGGCTCCTCGCGCTTCGGACTGGGATTAGGTCTCGGCGCAGGCCGGCGCGCAAAGTCCCTCGGGCCCGTCCTCCCGCGCTTCCGCCCGTCCTCTTCCTCCGACCCACAGCACCCGTACGCGCCGACCGCGCCGCCCACGCCCTCGCCGCGCCTATCCGAGTTCGCGGCGGACGTCCCGCTCGTGGACCTCTCCGCGTCCGACGCAGATGCGCGGCTGGGCACGAGCTGGGCGTCCCTCTCGTCCGTCTCCTCTCCCTCCGCCCACGCGTCCCGCCGCGCGTCTGTCTCCATACCCGCCCACACCGCGCAGCTCGTAGACGTCTCCCCCGACCTCGTCGACGTCTCCGTCCCGCCCTCCCCCGCCGCCTGGGCGCTCGCGCATCCCGGCGCATCCCTCACGCTGCCCACGCCCCTCCTCCCAAAATCACCTACTGAAGCTATGAATTTCGCGCCTCCCACCGACGTCGTGAACGCCGCCCCTCCTACATCCCCTCCGCCCCACAATCCCGTCCGCCTCCCTGCCGACCCCTCACCACTCCCCCCTCAAGTCGAAGTGTATGAATCATTGCAGCGCCCCAAAGTCTGCGAGGCGCACCAGCTCCCGTCCCCGCCGCTCTCGCCCCCGCCGGGCGCCGCGCCCTTCGCGCCCCACCCTCCCGCGAGAGCCGCGCCGGAGCACGTCGTGTTCCCGCTGGAGGAGGGGGAAGGCGTCGCCGCGGAGCGCACGCCGGTGTCGCGTGGCACACACGAGTGCGAGGCGGAGCGGGCGCCCGAAGTGGCGGAGGAGGAAGGTGCGCGGCCCCCGCCGGCGCAGCGCGGTATCGCTGCGAACGCGGAGGCGGAGGCGGCCGCGGGCGCAGCCGAGGAGGAAGCGCTCCCGAGCGCGCGCGCGATGGGTGGGGCGGAGGGGGGCGGCGCGGCGCCTGCGTACGATGTCGCAGCGGACGCAGAGGAGCCGGACCCCGCGCTGCAGCTCGCCATCCCAGCGGGCGCAAGCGACGCAGAGGCGGAGGAAGAGGAAGAGGAAGAGGAAGAGGAAGAGCTCCCGAGCGCGCGCGCGATCGACGCGGTCGTGGGCGGGATGCGCGTCTACGAAGATGTCGTGGCGGCGCCTGCGTACGATGCGGCGCCGACGTACGCGTCCGACGCGTCTGCGGAGGACGTCGATGGAGAGGAAGGAGAAGCGGGGGACGCGGAAGGGTACGCGCACTCTCATCTCACGCCTTGTCGGGCTGCGCTCATGAGCGTTTACAGCCCCGCCGACTCCGAGGAAGAGCAAGAGCAGGAAGGGGGGCAGGAGCAAGAGGGCGAGCTCATCTCGTGGGACGCGCCCGCATCTCCCGCTTATCCCGCTCCCGCGCTCCTCGACAACGCTTCCGATCCGAATGACCACGACAACGACGATGATGACGACATGATGAGCGGCGCGTACGCCGCGCATGACTACGACGACCGTGCTGACCCCGGCGACCTCACGCTCCCGGTGATGCCCTTGCCGTTGTCTTTGTCTTCCCTCTCTTCCTCGCCCCTCGTCTCGTACTCCCCGCTCGCGCCGCCCTCGCCGGCCTCCGACGACGGAGAGTCCGGCGCAGACGCGGACGTCGAGAGCGCCGCGGACGCGGACACGTACGCGTTGTACCTCGACGAGGACGGGGATGCTGGCACCGACGAAGAGGATCCGGATCCGGGCGAGATGGCGCTGCCCGCGATGCCTTTGCCGGTCCTCCGGTTTGCGGCTGGGGCACCCCGCGCGCCGCCGGCGGGGGACGTGGATGTGGAGCCGCTTGATCTGGATTTGGGCCTCGGGGCGCGTGTGGGGGTGGAGGAGGGGGAGGGGGAGGGGGATGCGGAACTGGGAGAGGACGGGGAGCGGGAAGACGAGCCCGCCCCGATCCCCCTCCTCCGGCTCGACACCGCGCACCTTGCACCCACCGTGGCGCTGGGCGTCGGGGACCTCCTCCCGGGCGTCAAGGCGAATCCGGCGCCAGAGGACGCGGGGCTCGCAGCGGGAGTGCGGGAGCACGACCTCGCCTCCGTCTCGCCGTCCACCGCGAGCACGTCCCCCGGCTCCGCGGTCCGGCTCTTGCCGTTGCCGTTGCCCGCGACGCGCCACGCGCGCACCCCGTCGCGCGCGTCGCACCGCGCACCCTCCTCCGCTGCCTCCGACGCCGACGGGGAGGCCAGCGACGACGAGAGCGACCTCGGCCTCGGCGCGCCGCCCTCGTGGGCGCGCCGCGCCGCCGCCGCGCCCGCGCTCGGGCTGCCCAGCTCGGCCCTTTTACCACAGCAGCAGCCGCAGCGCGTCCCGGGCGCGTTCCCCGCGGGCCCGGCCTCCCCGCCGTCGTTCTCTGCGAGCGTCGCCGTGTTCGCCGACGGCGGCGCGGCCGCGAAGTCTCCGTCTCCTGCGGCGGCGCCCAGAGGCGCGGCGGACGAAAAAGAGGGGGAGGGGCAGGGCACGGCCGCCGCCTCCGCGCTCGCTCCCGCGCAATCCGGCGCGCCGGGCATGCGCGCACGGCGCTCGCCGCTCGACGCGGCGCTGGCGATGCAGCTGCGCCCGGGGCTGGGCGTGGGCGCGGACGGCGCGTGGCTGGTGCGGTTCTTGATGAGCTTCTTTGGGTGGTTTGCGGTGCTCGTCGCGGGGGGGCGGGAGTTTTCTTGACCTTTCGATTCGATTCGCTCCTTTGGCCCGTGTGCCCCCTTGCTACCATGCGCTGAGTTTGTTATGGATTTTGTTTGGATTCTCCTTCCTTTCTCGCTATGCACGTCCCGCATCCGCATCCGCATCCGCATCCCACATACGTATCATATCAATCATCCCGCATCGCATCACGCATCCCGCACCCGCACCCGCACTTGTATTATCTATCGCACCCTCGCATCGGATCTCTCTCTGCACACGCATATTTAGAGCGCACGTTCGCATTCATATTCATATTTCACCACTCATGATATCACGACCGCGCACGTCTCATTCACGTTTTCTTCATGATCATTCATGCATACTTCATATATATACGTCATTCATCCATACTTGATAATTCTGGGTAA
Source organism: Mycena maculata (assembly GCA_029448575.1). Classification (NCBI taxonomy): domain Eukaryota; kingdom Fungi; phylum Basidiomycota; class Agaricomycetes; order Agaricales; family Mycenaceae; genus Mycena; species Mycena maculata. The sequence continues at coordinate 1,331 of JARJLG010000273.1, read as the reverse complement.
TTTAGTGCCCCCACATGGAAAGAGACGCAAGCAAGTGGGACGCAGGGATGCAAGGAGTCGGGTGTGGTGCACGACGGCGTCGCTTGCAAGTGCGGACGTGATTGCAGCCGCAGGCCGGGGTTCGACTCCCCGCACCCGAATCGCCGATTAGGAAGGGTTCCTTTTGCTTCAGCAAAAGCCAAGATTGGGAATCATTTTTTTTATTTCAACTTGAAACCAAACTAGTTTCGTCAAATGTTATGTAGATTCCCTCCTGGATCCCTCGCGATTTACACTCGGACTTGTTCAGTATCACAACTAAGATCATAAAGCGTGTGGTGGTTGCGTGGTTCGGTTTCGCAATTTGGGGTTCGATCCCCCGCATCCGAATTGAGCGAAGGTGACGTTTTTATGTTATTTAATTTTTTGGCTGCTGACGGATGGTTGATCCGAGTCATTTATTGGATTGCGGGACAAGATCCAAGCAATTACGCGAGCCAAGAGCTCACCGATTCAAAACTTCGGCAAAAGTCCTGTCCAAGCATGTGTGCCGTCGTCGATCCGTCTTATGTTAGACTTGGTGCGCGGAATGGGGTCGACGAGCAGGAACATCGCCGCGCCAGCTACGCCTCAACGACCGCGTTCATGTGCCGCACAGAGCGTCGGGTAGGTGGCCGTTTGTGCTTCTGGGGAGGTGGATTCTTGGTGGAGGGCGAAGGGAAGGAATAAGGACGCCGTGGAGAGGGAATGTATTGTGATCCAGAAGATAAAGAGCCAGGAGAGCGGTGCGCACGAGCGGGACGTCCGCAAATTCGGCGAGGCGGGGCGAGGGCGTCGGTGGCGCGGTCGGTGCGTGGGCGTGCTGCGGGCCAGAGGACAGCCGGAAGCGCGGGAGGGCCCGAGGGACTTTGCGCGCTGCCCTGTGCTCCTGCCTAATCCCAGTCGGTGGACCTCGGCTGGATTTGAGGCGCGGGGGAACAAGGATAAGGACGCGAGGGAGAGGGAAGATTTGAGGGCGAAGTACGCTGCGCCGAAGACGAGGACCAGGAAGAGGAGGAGGAGGAGCCAGGGGAGCGGGGTTGGGACGGGGGAAGGGGAGAGGCCGGGCGAGAGGAAGGGGAGCAGCTCGAGTGGGAGAGGGAGTATCGGTATCAAGTAAGATTTCTTTTCGCGATGCAGTCCAGCTCAAGAAGGAACGGCGAATAAATGCTTTCGACCCAGGAAATTCCGAGTCGACAGATCCTGTAGTCTCTCGTAGACAGACGCTTCATACAGATATAGCTCGTACCTCGCTGTATGAAGTCTGTTCCTTACCGCAATCGCGGAGTTTGAAATGACCACTTGGGGAATTG